>BJKM01000643.1:0-35000 GCA_015082035.1 Chaenogobius annularis
TAGACCTGATTTAGTCCTGGTTAGACCCTTTAGACCTTTTAGTCCTGGGTTAGACCTGATTTAGTCCTGGGTAGACTGATTAGTCCTGGGTTAGACCTGATTTAGTCCTGGTTTAGACCTGATTTAGTCCTGGGTTAGAACCTGATTTAGTCCTGGGTTAGACCTGATTAGGGTTACTGGGTTAGACCTTCCTGGTTAGACCTGATTTAGTCCTGGGTTAGACCTGATTAATACTGGTTAGACCTTCCTGATTAGACCTGATTTAGTCCTGGGTTAACCTGATTTAGTCCTGGGTTAGACCTGATTTAGTCCTGGGTTAGACCTGATTTAGTCCTGGACCTGATATTTAGACCTGATTTAGACCTGATTATAGGTTGACCTGATTTAGTCCTGGATTAGACCTGATTTAGGGTTAAACTGCTCTCAGTTCGTCTGATCAAAGAGGTGACTGTACCAGTGACTGCACCACGTGACTGTACCAGTGACTGTACCAGTGACTGCACCAGTGACTGCACCAGTGACTGCACCAGTGACTGCACCAGTGACTGTACCAGTGACAGAGCTGTGGGAGCGACTCTTCTTCTACAGTCACACGTTAAAAGTTACAAGGTCTTTAGTGTATTTTCAGAAATAAAAACATTGTGTCATACTGTGGAACATTCCATGCAAAACAAAACAATAACATCTGGAGACAAAGGTGCGGGACCCTCTACCAGAAAAGTTCCATAGTGCCCCTTTAACATCTGCTGATGCAGTGATCAAGATAAACATCTCTCACACATCTCAAAGGTTTCTTCATTTCACACATTGAAATCAGGAAGTATATCAGAGTGTGACACGTACATATAAGGAAGACATTTTACATGTATAAAAGTTGAGACCCTCGCTCAGTCGCAGTTCAGTTCTGGATCTGAGAGAGATGAAGATGTCAGAAGATCAGGAGCTGGATTATGTCAATGTTCCAGTGCCAACAGCAGAGAGACACAACAGTGAGTCTGTCTTACATTGAATATGGATGGAAATATCAGTGGTAGTAGTTGGTGGTAGTATCACATTTATTTTCCTTAAATGTTTGCTGTGTGCACAATAATCTATGATCATTTGCGTTATTGTCCCACAGTTTGGTCAAATGCACATTCTGACCGGAGAAAACCCACAAACGCTCCAGACTAGAGCAGCACGCAGAGACAAATGCATAAAGACCTAAAGTGCTTATTTGTGAAGGACCGGCTGCTGTGTTTCTGAGACGCAGACTCCGTTCATGAATTCATCTTAAATGGATGAATACAACACCAGGCATGTGATGGAAAGAACTTGACTTCACCAAACGTGAATTAAACTTTCTTTTAAAAACAAACAGTCATTTTAAAGGGGCCTGTGAGTGGGTCAGATCTC
This sequence comes from Chaenogobius annularis, assembly GCA_015082035.1. NCBI lineage: Eukaryota > Metazoa > Chordata > Actinopteri > Gobiiformes > Gobiidae > Chaenogobius > Chaenogobius annularis. Next base: position 1,396 of record BJKM01000643.1, read on the forward strand.
ACAAATCATTCATAAAATCTTTATTCAGTTCAACCACGTGCTGAACAGAATAAGTGAGATGTGTTAAGTTGAAGTTTATTGTAATAAACAAACATAATTAGTTTTATCTTGAAAGTACCACTGCAACGAATTTTTAGACAACACGAAGTCCCTGTTTATTTCAAACCAGGAAACACGTTAAGACAAAAACTGATTCACTCCTAAGGACAAGATGCCGACACAAAAACAGAGCAATGTAGTGTATTCTATCCAATGCAGTGAAGAAAGTTGTAAAAGAGCGCCACATAGTGGAGACTAAACAGCCACTTCACAAGAGGCTTTATCAGCACAGAAGACACGCAAGTTCAGGACCCCAGAGCGCCGTGCATCTTCATCTTAAAGCCACAAACCACTCTATTGAAGACAGTTGAGGTGGAGATTCTGAGCAGGAGAAAAGATGTTTTGAAAGAGGAGTTAAGGAGGCCATCTTTGTTAAAAAAGAGAGATCCTTCATTAAATCGTAATGGAGGTTTAAGATTCAACCTTCCCGTTGTTTATAATGGTCTGCTGAAACCCTGGAGACGCCCTGGGCATTCGGATGCTAAATAGGCACTCTAGGTGAAGCAGGGAACAATAGAACAATAGGCCCATCCCAGTTTCAATGGCCATTAGCAGGAGGTCCCGCCCTGTGGGCAGGGCTCTCACAGAGTAGGATATAAACAAGAGTTCTCAGACTTGTTTCTCTGATTGAGAATGACTCTTGGATGAGAGTTGAAAACGTTTTGTTTTTTCTAAAACAGAGTCCAGATGACTACAACTGAATCTTTTTCTACAATGGAACACTCTTGGACGAATGAGGGATTACACCGACATTATGAAAACAGTTCAACATAATTTAAATATGTCATCACTGAAATGCAGATGCAGTTAAATCATGTCTCTGTAACGGTTCCTCTAAAGTAAGTTGTTAAATGTGGTTTGTGCAGGAGTGCATTCTGGGAGGAGGCTGAAGGTGACAGTGCTGAGAGTGGCTCTGGTTCTGGCTCTGGTTCTGGCTCTGGTTCTGATCGTGGCTTTTGTCTTTGACGGAGTCGCACTCTTCTGTGAGTTTTACACACAAATGTGAACTTCTACAACACTGATAATATGACAATGATCCATAACATATGATCAATAGTAACATAAAGCTGCACTGTGTAACTTTTCTGATTGGGGGGTCCACCACCTGCTCGTCTCCGTGAAGATGTTTATAGTTTTTCCTGAAATGTTCCATAGCATGGCATTAAGTCAATAACATGGGTTTTATTGCACAAAAATACCATGAAAAACACCTCTACATGGTGTAACCTGTCTCCATGGAGACAGAGGGGTTTCAGGCCATGCTGTGAAAAACGTCCAGACAAACACAAACAGCTAAAGCACCATGAAGTCACATGAGGGCACCTTTGAAAAATAATGTAATAATGTTTCACCACCAATAATGCATTTTTATGGACTGGTTTTGACAACTGGCTTTATCTGAATGGAAAAGTTGTAATATTCAAATTGAAATAGTCTTTTGGTTCCATCATCAGGTCATGGTTGTATTTAGTTATTGTATAATTTGCAAACATCTGTTTTATAAACAGTGCAGACCAAAGAATGCAAAAAAGGAGTTCAGAAAACAACAAACTTGACCACAACTGCAGCTGCAACTACAACTGCAGCTGCACTGCAACTGCAACTACAAACTGCAGCTGCAACTACAACTGCAACTGCTGCAACTACAACTACAGCTGCAAACTACAACTGCAGCTGCACTACACTGCAGCTGCAAACTACAACCAGTACAGGTATTGGATCAAATACATGCAAATAAATACATATCATGTTGATGCTGATCATTTAACCACCCGTCTCAGTTTCAACATGTTCAACGGAAACTCCACTGTGACATCGACTGGGAACTAAATGGACCAATAGTGCTATTATTTCTCACAAATCACTTATCATGGATCGAGAGTGAGACGCTTTGTAAAACTAAGGGTGAACGCCTGGTGAAGATAGACAGCCGAGAGGAGCAAGGTACTGGAGACGGTAGAGTTGACTTTGAAACTGTTCAAATGCAGATGTTTCGACCTGGTTCATGGTTAATGTCTCTGTAATTACTGCATCTGTGCATGTGAAACAAAAACCCTCACAAAGTCATGACATTTGATCAGACAAGACTGAAATGACAGTTGTGTTTGTTGTGTTTAAGAATTGGAGATTTCAAAAAACTAAATTCCCACTTTACTTTCTAGAAATTATATTGACCGCTGCATGAGATTATGACATCAGAGAACAAGAATTCACGTATTAAATTGAAGACAATTATTTTTTATTTTTAAGTTTTTTCTGTATGGAAAATTGAGATCTTTAATGAAAGAGGGTCAAGATAAGTTCTGGATCGGACTGACAGACTCTGAAACAGAGGGTGTGTGGAAGTGGACAGACGGCTCCTTCACTGAACCCAAGGTGAGATTTAAAAAAAGGTAAACTAGAACAACTGTGTTTATTTCAAATATAACTGCTAAAAATACTTACAACAGTTGAAATTATTTGGATTCAAAGCATTGTGCAGTGAAACTAGTCTCTGTGAGTAATTCTGACTTAATTGTTCCTCTGGTTTAGTTTAACGTTTTTGGTTTATACGGTAAGCATTCTGAACCGGACAACTTGAAAGACATAATAATGAATATCCTGAAGGACAAGACTGTGTGCGAATGGAGAAAAGAGCAGACAACTTCAGGAAAATGCTGGACAGAAACCAAGACTCAGAGATACATCTGTGAGAAGACCAAACCAGTCTGTCAATAGAAATGACATTTACCAATAACTTTAAAAGCTGAACTAAACAACAAACAATTTTATTTTACAACCAAACTGTGTGGTGTGTTCAATGAACTTTAGGCGTGTGTGTTTGTGTAGTGTGTCGTCGTTAACGTTTGAAGTCATGTTTTTGTGTTGTAAAAATGTATGTAAACTTTCAAATATGATAAACTGAATGTGGAGCTCTCTCACTGTCTAACCTCAGTAACTAATCAGAACAAATGAAATATAACTAAACCTGTTTGATGGTCCTTTTCTTCTTTACCATGGGTCGAGCGTGATAAAAACATTAGCACAGTCGGCATAAAAGACTACTTTTGAAGACAGAGGAGGAGAGAGAAGGTGCAGAGACAGAGAGAGAGGTGCACGAGACAGAGGGAGAGAGGGTGGCACGAGACAGAGAGAGAGACGGTGGACGAGACAAGGGGAGAGGGGAGAGGGTGGCACGAGACAGAGGAGAGAGAGGGTGGCACGAGACAGAGAGGGAGAGGGAGGTGGCACGAGACAGAGGGAGAGAGGGTGGCACGAGACAGAGGGAGATTTTAGATTGTAAAACAAACTTTTGATTTGAAAAGTGTAATATATATTTTTGGCTTCATAACAATTTGATAATTCGTTCCAAATGCAACAAATACTGCACCTGTGGATCACCTGTTCAGTGCGTATTTTCTGTTCTTTGGATAACTTTATTGAAATCTGAGTGATGCACACGATTGATGGAAATAAACTTCCCCTGCGTTAGAACTCAAGGATCATGCCTCTTTTTTCAACTACTACTTCCATTTATTCTACAACAGTCTTCATATAAGATGAAATGTATAAAATATTGTAGATAATCACTTTAGTCCATGTAATGTTGTATTTTAAACAATATAAATAAGTTGAAAGACACAGGCTGCAATAAGTGAAAAAATAAGCAGAATATTAACAGACATTTAAATACTTTTGCAGACCTTGTAAGATTACATTTTTAAACTATAAATATCTGCTGATGCAAAAGAAAAGTGTGATTTCAACACTTGCCTGAAACACGTAATATGAGGAGGTTTGTGTTGGATAGTGTTATAAATATGTACGTTTAAGGAACAAGATTTCTGATTCATTTTAACGATAACTCAGTGAACTTCGCCCACTCGCTGTTCAGTTCTGGATCTGAGAGAAGTCGAGAGATCAAGAATCTCCAAAAGTCAAGAGATGACTTTGGTAAATGTTCCTGCAACAGCCGAAAGACACAATGGTAAACTGTGATTATCATTCTTTTTACTTCTACTACATTGCAAATATGTCTACAGAGCTATGGCACGTATTTAGTGCCTAATGGACTTTAAGTTGTTAATATATGAAGTAGAAAATATTCATTGTTTGTGCAGGAGTGCATTCTGGGTGGAGGCTAAAGGTGTCAGTGCTGAGAGTGGCTCTGGTTCTGGCTCTGGTTCTGGTTCTGATCGTCGCTTTTGTCTTTGACGGAGTCGTACTCTTCTGTGAGGTTTACACACAAATGTGAACTTCTACAACACCAATAATATGACAATGATCCATAACATAGGAATCAATAGTAACATAAAGCTGCACAATGTAACTTCCGATTGTCTCCATGAAGATGTTTAATTTTTTTCCTGAAATGTTCCATAGCGTGGCATTCAGTCAATTACCTGTGTTTTATTGCTCAAAAATACCATGAAAAACGCCTCTCCACAGATCTGACCTGTAACTGCCTGATGGTCTAACCTGTCTCCATGGGTTTCAGTCATGCTGTAAAAAGGTCCAGACAAAACAATAGCACATCCACAGAGAAAAGCAGGTGGTGGACCACCAGGAAACTTACATAATGTTTCAATAATGTTTCAAAGCCAATAAGGCAGAGGTCGCCACCCTTTTTGCTTTTGTGCGCTGCTTTCACTTGGACAAAACAACTGAGGTTTCATGTTCATTCTTGAATGTTGCACCTTAATGCCAACACAAGTTCCTAGTTTGTGAATACTGTTCAATGACAACAGGAAGTACATCCTCTGCTGGGCCTTCTTGATGAGGGAGCTGATGGAGGGCTCCCACTTGAGGTCCTGGGAGATGGTGGTGCCCAGGAAGCGGAAGGAGTCCACGGTGGTGATGGGGGAGTCTGTCATGATGAGAGGGGGGGCTGGGGCTGTGGCTTTCCTGAAGTCAAATATCCCATCTTGAACTCCGATTGTTACCGCTGCACCAGGACACCAGCCGGCCACCTCTCCTCCTGTAGACAGACTCATCCCGTCCGAGATGAGCCCGATGAGGGGTGGTGTCATCTGCAAACTTGATTTGAGTTTTACGGAGTCGTGGCTGGAAGTGCAGCAGTTTGTGTACAGGGAGAAGAGCAGAGGGGAAAGTACACAGCCCTGTGGACCCCTGTGCTGATAGTCCGAGTGTCTGAGACATTTCTTCCCCAGCCGCGCGCACTGCCTCCGATCCGTCAGGAAGTCAGTGATCCACCTGCAGGTGGAGTCGGTCACGTTGAGCTGGGAGAGCTTGTCCTGGAGCAGAGCAGGGAGGATGGTGTTAAAAGCAGAGCTGAAGTCCACAAACAGGATCCTGGCGTAGGTTCCCGGGGAGTCCAGATGCTGCAGGATGAAGTGGAGTTGCCAGGTTGATTGTGTCGTCTACAGACCTGTTGGCTCTGTAGGCGAACTGCAGGGGTTCCAGCAGGGAGGAGGTGAAGGGACTTGAGGTGGGCAAGACCAGGCGTTCAAATGACTTCATGACTACAGACGTCAGCGCCACAGGCCTGTAGTCATTAAGTCCAGTGATCCGGGCTTCTTGGGACAGGACAATAATGAAGCAGGCTGGACATGGCATGACCCCAGGGAGGTGTTAAAAATGTCTGTGAAGACGGGGGTTTAACTCTCCTGCGCAATGTCTTAATGTAGCGGCGAGACGCCGTCTGGTCCAGCAGCTTTTCGGGGGTTGGATTTCCGAAATAGCCTGTGAACATCCTGTTCCTGAACTGAGAGGGTGGGGGGGGAGGTGGGGGGGGACCAGGTTTGGGTTGGCGGAGGTGGCCACCGTGGGGAGGGGGTGGTCAGATCAAACCTGGAGTAGAAGGTGTTGAGTTGCTCAGCCAGTTTTTCGATTGTCTGCAGCAGGGGGGGCTCGGGGCTTGTGGTTGGTGAGGAGCCGGAGCCCCCTCCACACGGAGGCGGGGTTGTTATCAGAGAACTGCTTCAGACGCGTATTGTACTGTGATCTCGCTCGAGAAACCTCTTTGCTAAATCCATACTTTGCGTCTTTGTAGCGCCCCCTTCTTCAGCCCTGTGCGCTGCCTCCTTCTGCTGCCTTTATCTGCCTCAGTTTTGGAGTGAACCAGGGTTTGTCATTGTTGAAAGTGAAGGGTTTGTGTTGGTATAATGCTGTCCTCACAGATTCGAATGTAGGACGTCACAGTGTCCGTGTACTCATCCAAACTCTCTGTGGCAGCTCTGAAAACCTCCCAGTCTGTAATGTCCAAACACGCACGTAGCTCCTCCGCTGCCTCATTGGTCCCACTTCTTAGAGATCCGCATTGCAGGTTTTGGAGAGCTTCAGCCTCTGTCTGTACGTGGGGATCAGGTGAACCATGGCGTGATCTGAAAAGCCGAGAGCAGCGCGAGCCACGGTGCGGAAGGCGTTACTGACTGTTGTGTAACAGTGATCCAGCGTGCTCTGCTCTCTGGTCGGAAACTTTAATAAACTGTCTGTACTTCGGTAGTTCGTGGCTGAGATTCCCCTTGTTAAAAATCACCCAGGATAATACACAAGGAGTCCGGGAAGGTCCGCTCCACACTCAGAATCTGGTCCGCGAGCGCGCGCTGTGCCACGTGCAAAATATGATTAAAAAGATAAAATAAATAAGATGGCACATAAAAACGTTGTGTCATACTGTGGAACATTCCAGGCAAAACAAAACCTTTGTCTCCATCTGCTGATGATGTGTGAGAGATCTCAATGTTTATTCATTTCACACATTGAAAAGAGGATAGTGTGACACGTACATATAAGGAAGACATTTTACATCTATAAAGTTGTGACCCTCGCCAGTCTTATTTCAGTTCTGGATCCGAGAGAGATGGCGATGTCAGAAGATCAGGAGCTGGATTATGTCAATGTTCCAGTGCCACAGCAGAGACACAACAGTGAGTCTGTCTTACATTGAATATGGATTGAAATATCATTGTAGTAGTTAGTGGTAGTAGTTTTTGTTAGAATTATATGCTTATATTTATAAAGAAAAAAAAATAAATAAATCAAATTTTATTTTACCTCCAAAGCAGGGGTCTCCAATTATATTTCTAGGGGCAGATTTTTTGGAGGGCTAAGGCCCGGGGGCCCGGACTACAAAATCACACCACAATTTTATGTTTCATCTCTATAAAATCTACAAACGACTCACAGTGGCACAATTCAACATAGAAATCAACACAGGACTTTACTTTCAGGGACGTAAAAATATCATAACAATATCACATTACTAAAAACAGGACATAAGCACTGATACCTGGCAACGCAAACACAGTTTTACCAGAAACCTGACTCGACTTAGTGCAAAGCAGACATAAGACAAGACCAGGTTTAAACCAAGACTAAAACGAACCATATCTACCAGAAAAACACGGCTAACTATAAAGCAAACTAAACAGACTAAAACTGGACAGAACTGGACTAAAGCAGGACTAAAACAGGACTAAAGCAGGACTACTGCAGGATAAAGCAGAACTAAAGCAGAACTACACAGCAGACTAAAACAAGGCAAAAGCAGGACTAAAACAGGACTAAAACAGGAGTAAAGCAGGTCAAAGCAGGACAAAGCAGGTCTAAAACAGGACTAAAGCAAACTAAAGCAGAACTAAAACAGGATTAAAGCAGGTCTAAAACAGGACTAAAGCAGACTAAAGCAGGACTAAAACAGGACTAAAGCAGGACTTAAGCAGGACTAAAGCAGGCTTAAGCAGGACTAAAGCAGGACTAAAGCAGGACTAAAGCAGAACTAAAGCAGGACTAAAGCAGGACTAAAGAAAACAGGACTATTTTTCAAAATAAATGTCATTAGAACATTTGGTTCAAATATATTTAAAACATAGTAGCCTACACCAGCTGCCAATAAAGAGCTCACTTTGCATTTAGTTAATCTCAGCTGTCACTAGGCAACATGCACAGTATCATGCATGTTTTAATGTTCTCTGACCTGCAGCAGCCCCAGACAACGCATCTATTAAACATTAAACATTAACATACATTGAAAATAGCCCACACTGAGCATTGAAATATATGCAACGTAATGAAATGGACAACGGGAAAAAGTTCCTGAAAGCAATAACTTGTGACAACGATCTGCCACCAGAGAAATAATGTATTTTTATCTTTCCTTTGCCCATAGTCACGTTCTCTGTAAGTTATCCTGTAAAATGATGTGTGTTTTATTACAAGCCCGGAAAACACGCTGTCTCTGGTGCCTGGTGCGGAATCTCCTCGTTGTCGAGCCGACGTTCACTTGTAAATGAGCAGATTCCACGCGGGCCGACGGCCCTTACACATGTTACATTTACACCAAATCATCAATAAGCTGTTATTCACTGTGTCTGCATCATCACACGTTTGTGCTTTGACAGAGCAGTGTTTCAGAGGAACCGGGGGTCTCCGCCGGGACCTGTGAGCGAAAAATTAAATGAATATTTTTAATGAAGGGAAAACTGAGCCGGCCAGAGAGATTTGGAGACCCCTGCGCTAAAATAAGTACTGTAGTTAAATGTGGTTTGTGCAGGAGTGTATTCTGGGAGGAGGCTGAAGGTGACAGTGCTGAAGAGTGGCTCTGGTTCTGGCTCTGGTTCTGCTCTGGTTCTGATCGTGGCTTTTGTCTTTGACGGAGTCGCACTCTTCTGTGAGTTTTTAACACAAATGTGAACTTCTACACACTGATAATATGACAATGACCATAACATATGATCAATAGTAAATAAAGCTGCACTGTGTAACTTTTCTGATTGGGGGCCACCACTGCTCGTCTCCGTGAAGATGTTTATAGTTTTTCCTGAATGTTCCATAGCATGGCATTAAGTCCAATTATATTGTGTTTTATTGCACAAAAATACTGAAAACACTCTACATGTGTGTAACCTGTCTCCATGGAGAAGAGGGTTTTTCAGGCCATGCTGTAAACGTCCAGACAAACACAAACAGCTAAAGCACATGAGTCACATGAGGGCACCTTTGAAAAATATGTAATAATGTTTCACCACCAATAATGCATTTTATGGACTGGTTTTGAAACTGGCTTTCTGAATGGAAAAGTTGTAATATTCAAATTGAAATAGTTTTGGTGATCATCAGGTATGTGTATTTGTGATTGAATAATTTTGCAAATATCTGTTTAAACAGTGCAGACCAAAGATGCAAAAAAAGGAGTTCAGAAAACAACAAACTTGCCAAACCACAGCTGCAACTACAACCAGTAAGGTATTGATCAATACATGCAAATAAATACATATCAAGTTTGATGCTGATCATTTAACCCGTTCAGTTCAACATGTTCAACCGGAACTCCACTGTGACAATCGACTGGGAACTAAATGGACCAAAGTGCTATTATTTCTCCCAAATCACTTATCATGGATCGAGAGTGAGACGCTTTGTAAAACTAAGGGTGAACGCCTGGTGAAGATAGACAGCCGAGAGGAGCAGGTACTGGAGACGGTAGAGTTGACTTTGAAACTGTTCAAATGCAGATGTTTCGACCTGGTTCATGGTTAATGTCTCTGTAATTACTGCATCTGTGCATGTGAAACAAAAACCTCACAAAGTCATGACATTTGATCAGACAAGACTGACATGACAGTTGTGTTTGTTGTGTTTAAGAATTGGAGATTTCAAAAAACTAAATTCCCACTTTACTTTCTAGAAATTATATTGACCGCTGCATGAGATTATGACATCAGAGAACAAGAATTCACGTATTAAATTGAGACAATTATTTATTTATTTTTAGTTTTTTCTGTATGGAAAATTGAGATCTTTAATGAAAGAGGGTCAAGATAAGTTCTGGATCGGACTGACAGACTCTGAAACAGAGGGTGTGTGGAAGTGGACAGACGGCTCTTCACTGAACCCAAGGTGAGATTTTAAAAAAGGTAAACTAGAACAACTGTGTCTATTTCAAATATAACTGCTAAAAATACTTACACAGTTGAAATTATTTGGATTCAAGCATTGTGCAGTGAAACTAGTCTCTGTGAATAATTCTGCCTTAATTGTTTCTTTTGTTTCTCTGGTTTAGTTTAACGTTTTGGTTTAAGGCTAAAACACATTCTGAACCGGACAACTGGACAGGACGTAATAATGAATATCCTGAAGGAGAAGACTGTGTGCGAATGGGAGAAAGAACAGACAACTATCAAGAGAAATGCTGGTTTGACCAAAACTGCAACACACCTCAGAGATACATCTGTGAGAAGAAACCGAAAACAAGTCTGTCAATAGAAATTACATCTGCCAATAACTTTAAAGTGAGACTAAACACTAACTCAAACCAAGTCCCAAACCAAGTTCCCTTCTTCTCCCTTCAGTCCTCCAGGCACTGCCCAGTTTCACCGCTCGTTCAGACTGTGGCTTTGTGAAGAGTTTTAGGTGCTTAGTCCCACTTTAATGTCACCTGTTTGTGTTTGTGTGGTTGTTGGAGTCTGAGATACGCAAGAGAAATACAGGATCACGCTATTATTCTTGTTTTGTGTTGCAAAAATGTTTGTATAACTATATAAAGGCATTTTACAACTTACTTCACAGAGGATTAAAATCACTTTGTAATATTTTGAACGTGGATCTCTGAGTGAAAGATGCAGGTGCCACGTTATAGTATGAATGCTAATTTACACATTTAGGCCCTGAGCAGGTGGATGTAAACATGAGAAATACTGATTAAATGTAGATAGAAATGAATGAAACAGATATTGTAGGGTCACGTCATTCAAATACTATTGTAAAAGTTGACACACATTCATTCTTAAGTGCATACAGTCCAACTCCCTCCTCTCTCGTGTCCGTCAAAGCTCAAAACATGCACATACTCACATCTAACATTCTGTTGTTTTATTCTCTTGTACAGTGTCCTTGGGTGTTCTGAAAGGCGCTTTTAAATAAAATGTATTATTATTATTATTATCTATGCATCCCGATCAGTCGAATAAACTCTCTTGTTTAGTTATCAGTCACTTCTTTGTCAGGCAAACGTTTGAAAACATGAACAGGTTAGAATCTGTGTTGGCAAATGATTCCAGCGACGCACAGCAACAGAGGATAAAGCTGCCGTCAGTAACTTAACAGAAAGCAATGAAATACAAATAAACCTGAAGCTATTGAGAACCTTTTTAACTGAGGAAATTCATGTAAAATTGAATGTAAAATAAGCAGAACATTCCAAAAAGTTCAGCTCTAGTGTGACGCTTCCACTCTGCAGTACTCCATATGTATCAGAGGATTTAGACCTGGTTTCAGTCCTGGGTTAGACCTGATTTAGTCCTGTGTTACAACCCGGCTGTGCGAGTGTAGGGGGAAGTAACATAAACACCAAGGTGGAAAATGGTAAAATAAAGTTGAAATATTTAATAAAAAGGTATATAAAAGGTAAATTAAAAGAAACACTCACATAAGAAAACAAAACAAAACAACAAGTTAAGTGTCTCTGTAACGCACGAGTCACACAGGCTTAACAAAGCAAAGACCACAAACCGAATTGAAGTGCATCCACAGCCCTGACGACGAGACACACAAACGCATGGTATACTGGCATACTTAGACCTGATTTAGTCCTGGGTTAGACCTGATTTAGTCCTGGGTTAGACCTGATTTAGTCCTGGTTAGACCTGATTTAGTCCTGGGTTAGACCTGATTTAGTCCTGGTTTAGACCTGATTTAGTCCTGGGTTAGACCTGATTTAGTCCTGGGTTAGACCTGATTTAGTACTGGGTTTAGACCTGATTTAGTCCTGGATTAGACCTGATTTAGTCCTGGGTTGGACCTGATTTAGTCCTGGGTTAGACCTGATTTAGTCTGGATTAGACCTGATTTAGTCCTGGGTTAGACCTGGGTTATTTAGTCCTGGTTAGACCTGATTTAGTCCTGGGTTAGACCTGATTTAGTCCTGGATTAGACCTGATTGTCCTGGGTTGGACCTGATTTAGTCCTGGGTTAGACCTGATTTAGTCCTGGGTTAGACCTGATTTAGTCCTGGGTTAGACCTGATTTAGTCCTGGGTTTAGACCTGATTTAGTCCTGGGTTAGACCTGATTTAGTCCTGGGTTAGACCTGATTTAGACATGGGTTAGACCTGATTTAGTCCTGGGTTGGACCTGATTTAGTCCTGGGTTAGACCTGATTTAGTCCTGGATTAGACCTGATTTAGTCCTGGATTAGACCTGATTTAGGGGTTAAACTGCTCTCAGTTTGTCTGATCAAAGGAGGTGACTGTACCAGTGACTGTACCAGTGACTGCACCAGTGACTGCACCAGTGACTGTACCAGTGACTGCACCAGTGACTGCACCAGTGACTGCACCAGTGACTGCACCAGTGACTGCAGAGCTGTGGGAGCGACTCTTCTTCTACAGTCACACGTTAAAAGTTAAAAGGTCTTTAGTGTATTTTCAGAAATAAAAACATTGTGTCATACTGTGGAACATTCCATGCAAAACAAAACAATAACATCTGGAGACAAAGGTGGGGGACCCTCTACCAGAAAAGTTCCATAGTGCCCCTTTAACATCTGCTGATGCAGTGATCAAGATAAACATCTCTCACACATCTCAAAGGTTTCTTCATTTCACACATTGAAATCAGGAAGTATATCAGAGTGTGACACGTACATATAAGGAAGACATTTTACATGTATAAAGTTGAGACCCTCGCTCAGTCGCAGTTCAGTTCTGGATCTGAGAGAGATGAAGATGTCAGAAGATCAGGAGCTGGATTATGTCAATGTTCCAGTGCCAACAGCAGAGAGACACAACAGTGGGTCTGTCTTACATTGAATATGGATGGAAATATCAGTGGTAGTAGTTAGTGGTAGTATCACATTTATTTTCCTTAAATGTTTGCTGTGTGCACAATAATCTATGATCATTTGCGTTATCGTCCCACAGTTTGGTCAAATGCACATTCTGACCGGAGAAAACCCACAAACGCACCAGACTAGAGCAGCAACGCAGAGACAAATGCATAAAGACCTAAAGTGCTTATTTGTGAAGGACCGGCTGTTGTTTTCTGAGACGCAGACTCCGTTCATGAATTCATCTTAAATGGATGAATACAACACCAGGCATGTGATGGGAAAGAACTTGACTTCACCAAACGTGAATTAAACTTTCTTTTAAAAACAAACAGTCATTTTAAAGGGGCCTGTGTGAGTGGGTCAGATCTCACAAATCATTCATAAAATCTTATTCAGTTCAACCACGTGGTGAAACGAATAAGTGAGATGTGTTAAGTTGAAGTTTATTGTAATAAACAAAAATAATTAGTTTTATCTTGAAAGTACCATTATGAAAACAGTTCAACATAATTTAAATATGTCATCACTGAAATGCAGATGCAGTTAAATCATGTCTCTGTAACGGTTCCTCTAAAGTAAGTTGTTAAATGTGGTTTGTGCAGGAGTGCATTCTGGGAGGAGGCTGAAGGTGACAGTGCTGAGAGTGGCTCTGGTTCTGGCTCTGGTTCTGGCTCTGGTTCTGATCGTGGCTTTTGTCTTTGACGGAGTCGCACTCTTCTGTGAGTTTTTACACACAAAATGTTGAACTTCTACAACACTGATAATATGACAATGATCCATAACATATGATCAATAGTAACATAAAGCTGCACTGTGTAACTTTTCTGATTGGGGGGTCCACCACCTGCTCGTCTCCGTGAAGATGTTATATAGTTTTTCCTGAAATGTTCCATAGCATGGCATTAAGTCAATTACATGTGTTTTTATTGCTCAAAAATACCATGAAAAACACCTCTACATGGTGTAACCTGTCTCCATGGAGACAGAGGGGTTTCAGGCCATGCTGTGAAAAACGTCCAGACAAACACAAACAGCTAAAGCACCATGAGTCACATGAGGGCACCTTTTGAAAAATAATGTAATAATGTTTCACCACCAATAATGCATTTTATGGACTGGTTTGACAACTGGCTTTATCTGAATGGAAAAGTTGTAATATTCAAATTGAAATAGTCTTTGGTGCCATCATCAGGTCATGGTTGTATTTAGTGATTGTATAATTTTGCAAACATCTGTTTTTATAAACAGTGCAGACCAAAGAATGCAAAAAAGGAGTTCAGAAAACAACAAACTTGACCACAACTGCAGCTGCAACTACAACTACAGCTGCAACTACAACTACAAACTACAGCTGCAACTTCAACTACTGCAGCTGCAACTACAACTACAGCTGCAACTACAACTACAGCTACAACTGCAGCTGCAACTACAACCAGTACAGGTATTGGATCAAATACATGCAAATAAATACATATCATGTTGATGCTGATCATTTAACACCGTCTCAGTTTCAACATGTTCAAAGAAACTCCACTGTGACATCGACTGGGAACTAAATAGGACCAAAGTGCTATTATTTCTCCACAAATCACTTATCATGGATCGAGAGTGAGACGCTTTGTAAAAACTAAGGGTGAACGCCTGGTGAAGATAGACAGCCGAGAGGAGCAGGTACTGGAGACGGTAGAGTTGACTTTGAAACTGTTCAAATGCAGATGTTTTCGACCTGGTTCATGGTTAATGTCTCTGTAATTACTGCATCTGTGCATGTGAAACAAAAAACCTCACAAAGTCATGACATTTGATCAGACAAGACTGACATGACAGTTTGTGTTTGTGTGTTTAAGAATTGGAGATTTCAAAAAACTAAATTCCCACTTTACTTTCTAGAAATTATATTGACCGCTGCATGAGATTATGACATCAGAGAACAAGAATTCACGTCATTAAATTGAAGACAATTATTTATTTTTTTTCAGTTTTTTCTGTATGGAAAATTGAGATCTTTAATGAAAGAGGGTGAAGATAAGTTCTGGATCGGACTGACAGACTCTGAAACAGAGGGTGTGTGGAAGTGGACAGACGGCTCTTCACTGAACCCAAGGTGAGATTTAAAAAAAGGTAAACTAGAACAACTGTGTTTATTTCAAATATAACTGCTAAAAATACTTACACAGTTGAAATTATTTGGATTCAAAGCATTGTGCAGTGAAACTAGTCTCTGTGAGTAATTCTGACTTAATTGTTCCTCTGGTTTAGTTTAACGTTTTGGTATACGGGTAAGCATTCTGAACCGGACAACTTGAAGGACATAATAATGAATATCCTGAAGGACAAGACTGTGTGCGAATGGGAGAAAAGCAGACAACTTTCAGGAGAAATGCTGGTTTGACAGACACTGCAAGACCACTCAGAGATACATCTGTGAGAAGAAACCAACACCAGTCTGTCAATAGAAATGACATTTACCAATAACTTTAAAGCTGAACTAAACAACAAATCAATTTTATTTTACAACCAAAACTGTGTGGTGTGTTCAATGAACTTTAGGCGTGTGTGTTTGTGTAGTTGTGTTGTCGTTAACGTTTGAAACACGAAGCAATATACATGTTTTTGTGTTGTAAAAATGTATGTAAAACTTTCAAATATGATAAAACTGAATGTGGAGCTCTCTCACTGTCTAATCCTCAGTAACTAATCAGAACAAATGAAATATAACTAAACCTGTTGATGGTCCTTTTCTTCTTTACCATGGGTCGAAGCGTGATAAAACATTAGCACAGTCGGCATAGCAACTACTTTTGAAGACAGAGGGAGAGAGGGTGGCACGAGACAGAGGGGAGGGGTGGCAGGACAGAGGGGAGAGGGTGGCACGAGACAGAGGGAGAGAGGGTGGCACGAGACAGAGGGAGAGAGGGTGGCACGAGACAGAGGGAGAGAGGGGTGGCACGAGACAGAGGAGAGAGGGTGGCACGAGACAGAGGGAGAGAGAGGGTGGCACGAGACAGAGGGAGAGAGGGTGGCACGAGACAGAGGGGAGAGGGTGCACGAGACAGAGTGGCACGAGACAGAGGGAGAGAGGGTGGCACGAGACAGAGGCAGAGGGGAGAGGGTGGCACGAGGACAGAGGGAGAGAGGGTGGCACGGGACAGAGGAGAGAGGGTGGCACGGACAGAGGGAGAGAGGGTGGCACGGACAGAGGGAGAGAGGGTGGCACGAGACAGAGGGAGAGGTGGCACGAGACAGAGGGAGAACGAGGTGGCACGAGACAGAGGGAGAGAGGGTGGTGAGGTATCTGTTCGAGCCAGACTTCTTTTGTTTGTCACTTAAATAAGGAAAGGGGTCAAGGAAACAGATGGCATCCTGTTTTGCTGTTTATTAGTTTACTGGGTGGCTGGGGCCTAAAAGTCTGGTCAGCGTTAGGAGAGGTCAAAGGTTAGGCCAAAGAAGGATCGGCCTTTTGGATAAACAAGTTTGGCTTCAGCTATAAAGACTCACGCAAAACTGAGATTCGGGGAGAACTCCATCTCTGGCACAGAGGAGCTCCCAGGCCATGTCGGCTTGTCTCTACTGATGCTGTTTCTGTGAATAAACATCTTTTGAAAGACAGAAGCCAGTCTCAGCGAGTTTTCTTCTGCGACTCAAACCACCTCGAAAAACAACACCTTGAGAAACCACAGTGGCTAAAGATAGAGATAGAGAGGGTGGCTAAAGACAGAGAGAGAGAGAGAAGGCAAGGCAAGGCAAGTTTATTTGTAGAGCACAATTCATACACAAGGCAATTTAAAGTGCTTCACACAACAGGAAAAAATGCATTAAAATCACAAAGACATGGCAGAAATCACAAAATAATAGTTCAAGACATAAAAGAGAAGAGTGCAAAGAAAAGCATTTCAGTCATATGCACAGCCAAACAAAACAGTTTTTAGTTTAGATTGAACATTGCCAGAGTAGAGGCCTGTCTCACATCCTCAGGAAGACTGTTCCAGATTTTAGCTGCATAAAACTGAAACGCAGATTCCCCATGTTTAGTCCTGACTCTGGGCACCAGCAGGAGGCCGGTCCCTGAGGTCCTCAGAGTCCGAGATGGTTCATATGGCACTAACATGTCCGAGATGTACTTTGGTGCTAGGCCATGGAGAGACTTGTATACAAGCAGAGCTGCTTTTGAAGTCTATTCTCTGAGCCACAGGGGGCCAGTGCAGAGACCTGAGCACAGGACTAATGTGATCGTACTTCCTGGTTCTAGTCAGGACCCGAGCAGCAGCGTTCTGGATGTACTGCAGCTGTTTTACAGCTCGTTTGGAGAGGCCAGTGAGCAGGCCGTTACAGTAGTCTAATCTACTAGAGACAAACGCATGGATAAGTCTCTCCAGGTCTGGTTTAGACACTATACTTTTGACTTTGGCAATGTTTTTTAGATGGTAAAAAGCTGCTGATGTGATTGATCTGACGTGGCTGTTAAAATTCAAATCTGAGTCCATTATTACCCCCAGATTTCTAACTTGATGTGTAGGTTTTAGAGCGAGACTCTGGAGGTGACAGTTAACACTTTCTCTTTGTTTTGTGGGCCAAAGACGATGATTTCAGTCTTGTCTGAGTTCAGCTGGAGAAAGTTGTTTTGCATCCACACACTGATCTGTTGGATGCAGTGACAGAGTGAATCCACTGGTCCATATTCACCTGCCGTCAGTGAACATAGATCTGAGTGTCGTCTGCGTAATTGTGATAGGACACATTCTCGCTGCGTATCAACTGACCTAACGGCAGCATGTAGAGGTTGAACAGAAGGGGTCCCAGGATTGACCCTTGGGGCACCCCACAGGTCAGGGGCATCTGGTCTGAGACACAGTTACCAATTTCGATAAAGAATTTCCTGTCTTCCAGATAGGACTTTAACCAGTTTAGGGCAGTGCCAGTGATGCCCACCCAGTCCTCTAGTCTCTGTAAGAGGATCCCATGATCGACAGTGTCAAAAGCAGCACTCAGATCTAACAGAATTAAGACTGAGGCTTTGCCCGCGTCAGTGTTCAGGTGGATGTCATTTGTCACCTTGACAAGAGCAGTCTCAGTGCTGTGATGAGGTCTAAAACCTGACTGGAAAACATCAAATGAGTTGTTTATTAAGAGGAAATCAGTGAGCTGTTGGTAAACAACCTTTTCAAGGACTTTGCCCCAAAATGGCAGATTAGAGATGGGCCGGTAATTACTAGAGGGTGGCTAAAGATAGAGAGAGAGAGGGTGGCTGAAGACAGAGAGAGAGAGATGGTTAAAAATAAGATGAAAAAAATTAAAAGAAAATTCACTAAATGTTTGACATTTACATTTTTACATGAAAAAGTCGGCTGATGCCAAATCAAATGGCATTTCAACACATCTCTAAAACACGTAAATAATATGAGGAAGTTAAAATATCCACTTCTAAGGAGTAAGACTTCTCAATAATTTTAGCTATAAATCAGGGAACTTCACCCACTCGCTGTTCAGTTCTGGATCTGAGAGACGTTGAGACCACAAATCAAGAGATGGCCTACGTCAATGTTCCCGCTCCAGCCAATAACGGTAAGACTGGGATTATTATTTTTTATTATCTACTTACATAGCACTTTCTGTTGCACTTTAATTGTACTTTCACATGAGAGAGTTTCATCTTTCTGAATGGAATTGCAGTAGAATGTATAATACACTATATATTGTGAAATAATAAAGAAAAAGCATTGAATATGTTTTCCTTTTTATGATTAATATTATGATGAGCTGTTTCATTTGAATATGAGAGATTATAATGACATTTACTAAACAGGAACTGCCAAATATGAAGCAACACTTTCTCCGATAGTTCACATAAGATTAGAGGTTCATTTGCTAATTGCTGAAGTGTAAAATATCCGTGGTTTGTGCAGCAGTGCATTCTGGGAGGAGGCTGAAGGTGACAGTGCTGAGAGTGGCTGTGGTTCTGGCTCTGGTTTTGATCGTGGCTTTTGCCTTGGACGGAGCCGCACTCTTCTGTGAGCTTTTACACACAAATGGAACAAAGTTAGATGTGATCGTGTTCTGTTGAGGCAGATCCTCCTTGTCTCGTTACGTTTTTTAGCGATAAGAATGTTTGAGCAAAATGTGTGACGAACTTTCTTCTCTTTGAACAGTGCAAACCAAAGAATGTCCAAATCGACTTCAGAGAACCACAAACCTGACCAGAACGATCTCTGAAACAACATCCTGCCCTCCTCCTATTTGTCCTCCCCCCCTCCCCGTCTTCCTGTCCCCCTCCTCGGACTTGTCCCCCTCCTCGTACTTGCGCCCTTCCTCCTCCTCCCCCGTCCTGCCCCCCTCCTCGTACTTGTCCCCCCCCTCGTACTTGCGCCCTTCCTCCTCCTCCCCCGTCCTGCCCCCCTCCTCGTACTTGTACATGTCCCATTCCTCGGCCTCCTCGGCCTCCTCGTACGTGTCCCCCTCCTCCTGTCTGTCCCACGACTCCTATTTGTCCCCCTCCTCCAGGTATTGATCTCAGTCATGACGTTAAAGGGGATTTATCGTGCTTTGAGCGTTTTAACCACACATCAAAACCATTATTTTGCGTCGTTCATTGCTTTATTAATCCTGTTTCTCTGAGCACTCAGAAATCACACTTTCCCCCAGATTGTTAAGCAATAGATCAAAACAAAACAAAATGGAAGTGTCCTTTGCAGTTTTGAAGTCCGTAAACCATTACCAGACCAGTTCTGTACTCAAACTGTGTTCAGTACAAACGCATGGCTCTATTAGTCATGTTTCCTAATGCCTTTTATCAGGTCGCTGGTTCATTTCCCTTGCCCGGGCTTTTGAGGAGTTTGCATGTTCCTCCCTGTCTTAGTGGGATTCCTCTGGGCACAGTTTCCCCGATCAACCCATCCAGTGAAGATAGTCCTGACCAAAGTCAAGCTCAAGTCTGGATCTGGTTCTCAGGCGCAGCACTGATCCTGACACTTGCCACAGCGGCACTGGTTGAAGTCTAAGGTTAATGTACACTTTATTCACCCGCAGGGCAATTAGTCCTCTGCATTTGACCCATCCTTCAATGTCGCTGGGCCGGGGCAACCTGTCAGGAGGAGTGCGGCCCCCGGGGACCCAATCCAGATATTGAGCGAGGCTTTGTCAGGACTGTCGCTGGAGGGTCTTTCCTATGGTGCTGTATGTTTTTGGTTGATGGAGGAAATGGGAACCTGGGAATTAGTAAAGTTTATTTACACCTTAACTTAACTTAAGTTAGAATGAATGAAATGCCAATGCCAATGTGCCCAAAAGGAGGTTTAAAAGCCAGTTAAAGCTGCAACAATGCATGATAAATCTGCTTTAATTAAATGTATAATTACAACATAACAATACTGATCATCAAATAAATGCCCCTATAGTTGCACCTCGACAAATCAAACTGCACTGTGACAACGGCTGGGAGCTTCATGGTACAAAGTGCTATTATTTCTCCTCCATTAAACACACATGGAGTAACAGCGATTTCAGATGTGTATTCGCGGGTGGACAACTGGTGAAGATCGAGAACTTATCGGAGCAGGTACTGTTCCGCTGTTTGTTTTCACACGCTCTGACCTTATTGAGACTAATGTTGATTATTTGTGTGGTTTCAGTGGTTTCTGTCTACTAAAGTGAAAGAGTTAATGAGGGACAATGAAGATAAGTTCTGGATCGGACTGACAGACTCACAAACAGAGGGCGTGTGGAAGTGGATGGACGGCTCTTTACTCAACCCAAGGTGAGATCTGGTCAGACTCTACGCTGTCGCCAACAGTTCATGCAAAATGTAAATCAAGATACAGTGAATTCCTTATTTTGACCTAGTTTTTTCTTCTGTTCCTCTGGCTTAGCTTAACATTTTGGATGAGAAAAGGATTCAAATATGAACCTGACAATTGGACAGGATCATACTATCTAAATCCAGAAGGAGAAGACTGCGTGCAGATGGGAGAGACGTGGCCCTTTGATCACAATTGTTGGTTTGATCGACACTGTGATTCACCAAGTAGATTCATCTGTGAGAAGGCACCAACTGAAGCTTATGACTGCGAATAGAATTTACATTACATTATAATACTAAAATAAGTAAGTAATGTGTCATTATAATATCATCATAAGTAATAATAATAATTCCCAGAAACCGGGCCGTTCTGCCCCCATACTGACAGTGACTGCTCTTCATTATCACAGATGGCGTCTTCTATCAGTTTGTGCTTGGTCAAATACAAGTGTGTTGGAAGATACCGATATCTTTGTTGGCCTTTTGGTAACTCATTGATACATGTTTAATAATCATTAATCATCACTGCAGAGGTGAAAGTGATTTATGTAATGACCATGTAGAATGTTGTTTGTTCAGGCAAATACTTGAATACGTACATTTGTTCTTGTTCTTGTTCTTGTTGTGCTGATAATGTGAGGTTGAAATAGTTTAAATCACATGCAGCGCTACCAGTCCAAGATACCAGTCCAAGATGTGAGAGAGATCCAGGGTTGGAGGGTGACCGACAGGGTCTTTGACCACACCGCACCTTTGATTGTTCCAAAAATAAAAGAAATGAAATGCACTCCAGACTTTGTGAGTTTTTGTTTTGTTGAACTGTGTGTGAGTCAAATGGCACACACCCAAAGGATGACTATTTGACTGTTTCACAGCTATAATTGACTAGAAGCCGATACATAGACAATAAAGACACTACAGTATATTCACCCATCTCTCAATAATGATTCATTTCACTCATTAAAATGAGGACGTTGCTTTGCGGTCTTAAACATGTGCATAAAAGGAGAAAGACTTGTCTGTCGGTCACTGTTCAGTTCCATTTCTGAGTCGAGATTCCGAGATGCACCACATCAATGATCCACCAACAGCCGAGAAACGCAATGGTGATATCTTTAAATCCATTCTGAAAATAACAGTGCTTTATAGTCAGTGTATTATACTTTCATCATATTGCTAATACTGCAAAGGCTTTGGTAATTATTATTCACTGAAAATATTCTAATCTCCAGCAGAGCTTAAAATGATGACCAAGACTGCTCCACCTCGGGTGAATACATTTGTCCAACTTTGTTCTCCTACTGGTGTTTACGTTGTTCACTTGAAAAGCATTTGCAAATAAAACTAAAACAACCAAAACAAATCTGCATTTTTATGGAAATTGGAAAAAAAGTGTAAAATAATCATTGTTTGTGCAGGAGTGCATTCTGGGAGGAGGCTGAAGGTGGTCGTGGTTCTGGCTCTGGTTCTGATCGTCGCACTCTCCTGTGAGTTACACACACAACTGGAAAATAATGTGAGACGCTACTAACTTTAGATTATGGTAACTCACTTTTGCTTCCTACATGTATGAAATAAATCAGCCTATTACAATTCAGTTGTATTGTTTAGCAAAGAGTTGCTGAGAAAATATATCCTAAGTGTATGCATTTTTTGTATAAAAAACCCCACAAAATGCTAAATAAATAAATACAAATCAAATGTTTTATGCCCTGGTTTGAACACCTTTTCAAGTGCAACTGGTACTATGAGGCAACTGTCCAATCAGAGACTCTAAAGTCTAAACCCTCCGTGAGAAACAGAAAACCAAGCGTTTGGCTGCTTTCAGCAGAAAATACCAAAACAAAACAAAAACAGGGCCCAGCATTTCATAGTTTCCTGTTGTACATGAGGCCAAAGGTAAATTTTTCTTCTCTTCTACTTTCCATTGCACAAGAAGAGGAAGTGCAGCAGTCTTTGCGTCTTAGACTTTCTCTCAGTGCAACAGAAAGAAAACATTTAGGGAGCAAGAGTTTTTAAAGCTAAAGCGGTAAATCTGTTTGTAGCAGAAACGATGACAGAAGATCTGGAGTACATCAATGAGAGAACCACAAGCAGACACAGAGGTGAGAGACTTAAGCATAATGTCCTCACAATATGAAGATTACAAACTTGATTTCGATTCAGGAAAAGGCGTGAAACTCGACAGATACCATCATTTTGATTTTTTTTTATCCTAAAGAATTAAATATTAGTACCATGTGATTTTATTCTCATATAGACCAAAAAGTTCAAAAATATTAATTTCAACGTTTCAACTTTGTACTATTTATGTAATGTCTTCAATACAGTCGACATTGTCTCCTCATAACACTACATAAGGGGACTTTTCCAGTGTTCTTGGAAACTATGAATTACTGGACATTTATGGATACTGTTCAATTCATGGGAAAAAAAGAAAAAGAAAAGAAAGAAAACAGCTTGTTAAGTAGAACAGCTCACAAAGCATGAAATCAGAACAGGAAATCTGTGCCAACATGCGGAAATGTTCTAACCTTTCACTCATATTTGGACCCTGAACCAGGACTAAACATGGCTCAAAGCAGGACTAAACCAGGAATAAACATGGACAAAACATGGACCAAACATGGACTAAACATGGACCAAACATGTACTAAACATGGACTGAACATGGATTAAACATGGACTAAACATGGACTGAACATGGACTGAACATGGACCAAACATGTACTAAACATGGACTAAACATGGACTAAACATGGACTAAACATGGACTGAACATGGCTCAAACCAGGACTAAACCAGGACTAAACATGGACAAAACATGGACCAAACATGGACTAAACATGGACCAAACATGGACTAAACATGGACTAAACATGGACTGAACATGGATTAAACATGGACTAAACATGGACTGAACATGGCTCAAACCAGGACTAAACCAGGACTAAACCTGGACTAAACATGGACCAAACATGGACCAAACATGGACCAAACATGGACCAAACATGGACCAAACATGGACAAAGCATGGACCAAACATGGACCAAACATGGACAAAGCATGGACTAAACATGGACCAAACATGGACCAAACATGGACAAAGCATGGACTAAACATGGACTAAACCAGGACCAGCTTATAATGTAAGATGACAAACATGCAAACTGCTCTGCTTAAATGTGTAAAGGCTGTTGAACCTTCTGCAGAGCTAAACCAGGACTACACCAAGGCAAAGCTAAAAAAGAAATTCATCACAATCAGGAGTTGAACAGTACTCTCTGAATGTCCTCTGCGCTCTTCACACCCACATTACGGCGCACTGTCCAACCGAATAAAGTCTACGGGCTGGAAAAACATGTCAAATTAGAAGTAGTTGAAGGTCCAAACGTTTGTGCAGGAGTGCATTCTGGGAGGAGGCTGAAGGTGACGGTGCTGAGAGTGGCTGTGGTTCTGGCGCTGGTTCTGATCGTCGCTTATATCTTTGACGGAGTCGCACTCTTCTGTGAGTCATTTGTTTGTCGTGTTGTTTTTGTTTGACACCATTACGCATACAAATATGTGAGTAAAACACATCATAATCTTCAGAAATCTGTTTTCAAGAAGATTTTCCTCGAAACGACGGACTAAAACCACCTTGACTAATACACGAGAATTTATAAAGCACTTTTAAACACTTTATCCTTTTGTTGAGTCACATACAGAGTTGGAAAACCACTTTTGAAGACTATTTTGTCACTAAAGTACATTTTTTTTCTTCAGGGTCCATCACGGAAAAGACCGAAGCGCCACAATCGACCCCAACCAGCCCGAGTAAGTCAGCATTTCAAACACTTCCCCCGCGTTGTGGTCTCGCTGTTGAACGCGATTTTGTTTCCATGTCAGTAACAATCGCAAACTCACACGCCACACAAATCAAACTCCGCTGTGACGAGGGCTGGCATTTCGACGGGGAAAAGTGTTATCATTTTTCCAAAACTCGAACGTCGTGGAGCCTCAGCCGGGCGATGTGTCAGGAGATGGGAGCAGACCTGGTGAAGGTGGAGACCAGAGAGGAGCAGGTAAAAGTCCTGACCACTGCTTTATACTTCTACATGAGTATTAGTAGTCTGAAGTAAACTACGATGTTTGGAAACTACCTAAACTTTTTAGAATGACTCAACTCTAAACACTTATAGTTTAGATTTACGTAGAGAATCATTTGTTTGAATTTTCTGGCAGCTTCGAATACATTTTTTCTTAATCAAAGCTAAATTCAATGCGCGTATTCTATTAAAATAAGTAAACGATGAATAAAACCTAAAAGTCAAAACTATAATATTCCTTGAAACAGACATTTTGTATTTTTTGTTCATCGTAAAACAGAAAAAATGATCTAAAATGACTCATTCTTTGTTGCATTTTCACTTGCAAATTTAGTTTTTTCCCTCCAGATTTTTGAACATTTTGTGTGTGTAATTGGAGCTGTGGGTGGAGTCTGAAATGCAGGACAATACAGGATTACACACACACACACACACACACACACACACGCACGTTATCTCAGTCTCATAATTAAGTAAAGGTCCGTCAAACAAAACAAGCCTGATTTTATTCTTTGATTGTAGAAGTTTCTGTTTAAGAAAATTGAGGCGTTAATGGAAATTGCAGAGGAAATGTTCTGGGTCGGACTGACGGACTCCGAGACAGAAGGAGAGTGGAAGTGGATGGACGGCTCTCCACTGAACGAAAGGTCAGATTTATTTCACTGATGGGTTTAATTTACGACAGATTATGTCATATTTTATTAATGTTACAATACGCGTAAACAGATGCTTGTGTTTTAATAATATCATGACACTACTTTGCATCAGTGTGTAACAACTACAAGTGACAAAACTAAACAGTAAATACTTTTATTTGACAAATGCTGTGGCAGAATTATGAGCATCACAACTGTGTTTCTTTGCATTTCGCCTTAATTTCTGTTCGTGGAGCTTTTGTTTTGCTCAAATGAACTTGATACCGCAAACTGGAAACTGACAGTAGTTTGTTTGTTAACCAGTTTGAGATAAGTGCATGTTGTTGTTCATTCCTTTTTGTATACCTTTTACATGAGGTAATTATGTATCTCCCTCCAGACTGCATGAGCTCATACTCTAATGATCTTTAGAATGCCAGAATGCTGTGATTTTGGTTAAATTATCGCTTTATTTTCAATGTAATTCTTCTGTTTTTTTCTGCTTTAGTTTAGCGTTTTGGTTCGTGCACGGAACTGCGAATGAACCGGACAACTGGACCAGTGAGAAGCACCCCGCAGGAGAGGACTGCGGGCGGATGGGAGCGAGAGCTGGGGCCTTTGAGTTCATGTGCTGGTTTGACGTTCCCTGCAGTATCACAAGCAGGTTCATGTGTGAAAGAGAAGCAAGAAGCTCTCCAGCCTGTCAATAGGAACTAGGGACTAACTACAAAAATATGCCTTTCTGTTGTATTCTGCCATGTAAAGAGTTTATTTTTATATTCATCCATAACAACCTATAACACAGTCCAGTGTTGCAACAAATGGTACAGAAACAGATTATGCCCAGATTTCCCCACTGTTTCATTATCTTTCCTCCGTAAACCCTGACTCTATAGATACATGTTGTTAAGCATGCTCCGTATTGACTTTGTGAGACTGTACTGATTTAGTGGCGTTGCATTGAATAAATTGTTGTGACTAATTTTGCTCAATGTTTATATTTAACTTTTGTGGAGTTAGATTACTTGCGGAATCTGACCGCTAGATGGCAGCAGAGATGTAACAGTGGTCTTTGCAGTCATAACTCAATACAAACAAAGTACTTACTTTTCCATGGATCTATCAAAATGACCACGTTTCCCTTTATTGACTTCGATGACACACAATAAACTCTATTTATTGATGTACTTTATATATGGATTATCTTCTCTTTTTTCCCCCACTTGTTCCCATTAGGGGTCACAGGTGACTGGAGCCTAACCCACTGACTTTGGGCCTTAGGCAGGGTACACCCTGGACAGGGGCCAGCTCGTCGCAGGGTTGACCCTTCACGCCGAGATCCAAAAGTGGCCAATGGTTAATTGAGATCTGTTTTTATTATTATTCTGTGCCTAATCTGTTTCTGTACCCTTTGAAGCAACATTGGAATGTCCCCATTGTGGGACAAATAAAGGTGATCTTATCTTATCTGAACGTGCACGTCTCCAGGAACTTCTCAACATCTGCTCCAAGTATGGTGTGGATTTTGATATGAGATATAATGCCAGTAAAAATGTCATATTGGTTTGTAGAACGAAAGATGATAAATATTTAAAATGTCCTTAGTTTGTATTACGAGGAAGGATCTGACTGATGTCACAAGTACAAATATTTGGGACTTTTTTTTTACTGATGATCTGTCAGATGATGAAGACATCTACAGACAATGTGGCATGACGTCTGCACAGGTGAACATGCTCATGCGCAGGTTTGGTGCCTAAACATGAAAGCATATCAACGTGGCATATAATGACTGCTTAAGTATTTTATTGAAAAGACCAATACAGACGCCGGCCTGAACCGCGGGGACGCCGGCCTGAACCGCGGAGACGCCGGCCTGAACCGCGGAGACGCCGGCACAGCTGTTTGTTGTAAATCGTGGTGCAATGTGTCAAAGGGGTGGGCTGTGTTACTGCTGTATGTTGTTTTTTAGCTCTGGATTAATGAGTCCGTAATAAAAGTCTGATGATGATGTTGATGAGTCACTGGAATTAACTCACATTAGACAATAAACAACATGTGACTGATATCCACACCATCACACCCATCCTTCCACTGCTCCTTCAACATGCTCTCCATCACCAACGGGACTAGACTCACTAAGGTCGCACACAATATTAAAAATCATTAGTTTGTCCATCACAGA
Source organism: Chaenogobius annularis (assembly GCA_015082035.1). Lineage (NCBI taxonomy): Eukaryota > Metazoa > Chordata > Actinopteri > Gobiiformes > Gobiidae > Chaenogobius > Chaenogobius annularis. The sequence continues at coordinate 28,963 of BJKM01000643.1, forward strand.
CAAGGTTGCCACACACACAGACGGTCAGCAGAGATTAAGGCCCACCTCTTGTCCTGTACCCACCTGGTAACTGGCCAACACGACAACACTGAAACATCTGCAATCACTTCACAAACTAACTGTCAAAATCCTGGACAAAAAACCCAAACCACGCTCACCATTGCCCATGGTACACAAACACAGTCCGCTCAGCTTGGAGAACGTGGTCAAATACTCAAATCTGAGTCTATTTTACAAAGTCATTCATGGGAACATCAGAACCACTGGCCACAGGGACAGGACCAGAGGAGCAGCAGGACCAGAGGAGCAGAAGGACCAGAGGAGCAGAAGGACCAGAGGAGCAGAGAGGACAGACAGAGGAGCAGCAGGAGCAGAGGAGCAGCCAGAGGAGCAGAGGACCAGACAGGAGCAGAGGACCAGAGCACAGAGAGAGCAGGAAGAGCAGGAGCAGACAGAGAGCAGCCAGAGCAGCAGAGCAGCAGGACCAGAGACAGCAGCAGACCAGAGGAGGCAGAGAGAGCAGCAGGAGCAGAGCCAGCAGGACCAGAGAGCAGAAGCAGAGGAGCAGAAGCAGAAGGAGCAGAAGGACAGACAGCAGGACCAGAGGAGCAGAAGACCAGAAGCAGGACCAGAGGAGCAGAAGGACAGAGACAGCAGGGAGAGCAGAGGAGCAGCAGGGACACAGAGGAGCAGCAGAGGAGACAGGACCAGAGGAGCAGAGACAAGAAGAGCAGAAGACAGAGGCAGAGGAGCAGCCAGGAGGACCAGAAGGAGAGACCAGAGGATCAGCAGCCAGGAGCAGAGAGCAGAGGACCAGAGGAGCAGAAGGCAGAGAGCAGAGGACCAGAGAGGAGACAGAGACCAGAGAGCAGCAGAGGAGCAGAGACAGAAGAGAGAGCAGACCAGAGGAGCAGAACCAGAGGAGCAAGGACCAGGGAGCAGCAGCAGACCAGAGGAGCAGACCAGACCAGCAGGAGCAGAAGACAGAAGGAGAGAGAGAGGAGCAGCAGAAAGGAGCAGAAGGACCAGAGGAGAGAAGCAGAGAGACCAGCAGAGGAGCAGCAGGACCAAGAGCCAGAGGCAGCAGCAGCAGAAGGACCAAGGACAGCAGGACCAGAGGAGCAGCAGACAGAAGCACAGACCAGAGGAGCGCAGGACAGAGGAGAGAGACCAGAAGGAGCAGCAGGGAGGACAGAAGGACCAGAGGGCAGCAAGAGGACCAGAGGAGCCAGCAGGACCAGAGACCAAGGAGCAGAAGGACCAGAGGAGGCAGAGGACCAGAGGAGCAGCAGGAGCAGAGGAGCAGCAGAGGAGCCAGAAGAGCAGCAGGACCAGACCAGGAGCAGCAGAGAGCAGCAGAGAGCAGCAGGAAGACCAGAGGAGCAGCAGGAGCAGCAGGACCAGAGGAGCAGAAGAGAGCAGCAGAGGAGCAGCAGGACCAAGAGAGCAGAAAGGACAGCAGGACCAGAGCAGCAGGAGGAGCAGAGGAGCAGCAGAGGAGCAGAGGAGGAGCCAGAGAGAGCAGCAGAGGACAGACAGAGAAGCAGCAGGACCAGAGGAGCAGAAGAGAGCAGAGAGCAGAAGCAGCAGACCAGAGGAGCAGAAGGACCAGAGGAGCAGAAGCAGACAGAGGAGCAGCAGAGACCAGAGGAGCAGAAGCAGAGACCAGCAGGAGAGGAGGACAGGAGCAGAGGACCAGAGAGCAGCAGCAGAGCAGAACCAGAGGAGCAGCAGGACCCAGAGCAGAGCAGCAAACCAGAGGACAGCAGGACCAGAGGAGCAGAGGAGGAGCCAGAGAGCAGCAGAGGACAGAGGAGCAGCAGACCAGAGAGCAGCAGACAGCAGGGAGCAGCAGAACAGAACAGAGGAGCAGCAGGACCAGAGGAGCAGAAGGACCAGAGGAGCAGCAGGACCAGAGGAGCAGCAGAGGAGCAGCAGAGACCAGAGAGAGCAGGGACCAGAGGAAGAAGAGCAGCAGACCAGAGGAGCCAGAGGAGCAGCCAGAGGAGCCAGAGGAGCAGCAGGACAGCAGAGAGAGCAGCAGGACAGAGGAGCAGCAGGAACCAGAGCAGGAGAGCAGACAGAGACCAGAGGAGCAGCAGGAGCCAGAGGAGCAGCAGACCAGAGCAGCAGAACAGGACAGCAGAGGAGCAGCAGAGGAGCAGCAGAGAAGAGCAGCAGAACCAGAGGAGCAGCAGGACCAGAGGAGCAGCAGGAAGAGGACAGCAGGAGAGGAGCAGCAGAAACAGAGACCAGAGGAGCAGCAGAGCAGCAGGACCAGAGGAGCAGGACCAGGAGGAAGCAGCAGAAGCCAGGAGCAGCAGACAGCAGAGGAGCAGCACCAGAACCAGCAGGAGCAGCAGACCAGAGGAGCAGCAGCAGGACCAGAGGAGCAGAACCAGAAGCAGCAGCAGAGGAGCAGCAGGAGGTAGAGCAGAGGAGCAGCAGAACCAGAGAGGAGCAGCAGCAGCAGAACCAGAGGAGCAGAGGAGCAGCAGAACCAGCAGAGCAGAGGAGCAGGAGGCAGCAGAGAGCAGCAGAACCAGAGGAGCAGCAGGACCAGAGAGCAGCAAACCAGAGAGAGCAGCAGCAGGACCAGAGGAGCAGCAGGACCAGAGAGCAGCAGGACCAGAGGAGCAGCAGGAGCAGCAGAACCAGAGCAGCAGCAGCAGCAGAGGAGCAGCAGGACCAGAGGAGCAGCAGGAGCCAGAGAAGCAGAGAGCCAGAAGAGCAGCAGAACCAGAGGAGCAAGGACCAGAGAGGCAGCAGAGAGCAGAACCAGCAGGACCAGAGGAGCAGAAACCAGAGGAGCAGGACAGAGGAGCAGAGGACAGAGAGGAGCAGAAGGAGCAGACAGAGGAGCAGCAGACCAGAGCAGCAGGGAGCAGACAGACCAGAGGAGCAGAGAAGCAGACCAGAGCAGCAGACCAGAGGAGAGCAGAGCAGCAGACCAGAGAGCAGCAGGACCAGAGGAGCAGCAGAGAGCAGCAGAAGAGCAGCAGGACAGAGCACAGAGGAGCAGCAGGACCAGAGGAGCAGCAGACAGGAGCCAGGACCAGAGAAGAGGCAGCAGAAGCAGAGACCAGAGGAGCAGCAGACCAGAGGAGCAGCGACAGACCAGAGGAGCAGAGCAGGAGAAGCCAGAGAGCAGACAGACAGAGACCAGAGAGAAGCAGCAGGACCAGAGACAGCAGACAGAGAGCAGCAGACCAAAGGAGCAGCAGACCAGCAGAGAGCAGAAGGAGAGCAGAGGAAGCAGAGACCAGCAGGAGCAGAGCACCAGAGGAGCAGAAGACCAGAGGAGCAGAAGGACAGAGAGAGCAGAAGGACAGAGAGCAGGACCAGGAGAGCAGGGCCAGAGGAGCGAGCCAGCAGGCAGAGGAGCAGAGGACCAGAGGCAGCAGGACCAGAGGAGCAGAGGACCAGGGAGCAGCAGAACCAGAGGAGCAGCAGGAGCCAGAGGAGCAGCAGGGACAGCAGAGGAGCAGCAGAACTATCAGAAGTGCAAACTCGTATCACACTTTCAAATTTCCGTTCAAACAATGGCTCGTTGCAAACCGGATCCGTCAACATGAACGTTGTCCTTTCTGCCTGCTCTGGTCTGCTGGACCTGTGGATCTGCTCGGCTCCTGTTGCTCTGGACCTGGATCTTTGATGTGTCTGTGTCGTATAATGAAAATAGTGTTCATAGTTCTCATTTCCATGTGAAAAACTTGCTGGTTTTGTGATTGTTCCCTGTTTTAGCTTGACTGTAACAGCTGTCATGGGACTGCAGATTCAAATAGCCTTTTGGCTCATTCTGGCATATTCAGAGAAATGTTTATTAATATGCACTGTCCTGGAAATTAATAAATGAAATAAATAAATGACACCATGTTGTTGTATGTATGTATGTATGTATATATTTATTACTTACAGGCTAATCCAAACAAGTCAAGTTTAGGGTTTGAACATGTACCCTGTCTGTCTCCCCCTCCGCTTTAGTTCACACATTAATTGAGGAAGCGAAAACTTCCTTGAAAAGATGAGCAGAAAGCGCTTACTTTTTTTATCCGACAGAATTCAGACAGAAGACGGCAAACATGGCAGAAGTAAATGTGTACGCCAATGTTGCTCGAAGGACAGAGCAACACACAGGTGAGCGTGCGCTTTTCGTAAACGATGTACGTAAAGTCGTTTGAGTTTAATTTGGTTTGAGACAGTAAATCGAACGCTATTAGATTTTACAACCTTCTGAAAGTATGGGCAATGCTACAGTGCGTGTGACGGGTCCTGATGGTTTACTTGTGGCTACTGTGTTCGGTATCCGTGGTAACTGTTGGTCGTAGTTTTACGTCAGTTAAGAGGCGGTTTGGAAAAGAAAAGTTGAAAACAAGGAGTTGAACGTCTTCAATACGCAAAACAGCTTCACGGACCCACTCCCAAACAAATAATGACAGTTTTATTTGTGGATTTCAATTCTTAATCTTTCTTTCCCTTTATTTTGACAGTGACGACATGATTTAAAGTTGTTTTATCGGTTAAAATAGGTTAAAGTTTATGTTAAAATGAGTCTCCAGGAAGTGAATGTGAGTCGATGTGATGTCTCCAGGAAGCATGAAACCCATGTGGAGTGCATGTTTCCCCTTGTCCTCAGGTTTGAAGGGTCTTGGTGGCCCACAGAGGAGGTCAAAGGTCACAGTGGAGAGAGTGGCTCTGGTGGTGCTCAGCGTGCTGCTTTTGGCTGCTGCCGCTGCTCTCGTTGGAGTCAGCGTTGGACGATCGTGTGAAGATGAGTCCCGACAAATGGAAAAAACGACTGCCAAACCAGGTAATATTTCAACGTACAGAGTAAAATCAGAAGAAGAAAGTGATTTGGTGCAAAATCGAGCCATAAAGTTGATCAAAGTCTAAAAATGAATGACTTGAACATGTACTGCAAAGGTTCCTGGTCCTCTTTTTGGCATCACTTGACTGTGGTGGAGATGGTTTTGCTGTTGCACTGTGCAAATGTCTGACCGTTCTCCACAGTCAAAACATGTCTGAACCACACAAAACTCTGTGACGTGAACTGGACCCAAGAGGGAACCGAGTGCTATTATTTCTCCACAAAGAGACTTCTTGAATCCTGGATCGGCGGCAGAGCGACATGTCGGGACATGGGCGGAGATCTGGTGAAGATTGACAGCAGCGAGGAGCAGGTACATCTGAATGTTTGATCTGAGTGCTGCTCGGCCGGGCCGCTTTTATGAAGAGATCATCTGTTGAGCTTTTTCACCTGGTTAAACTGAGTTGAAAATGCGTCTTCAGGCCTTCCTGTTCCAGAGTCTGTTGGTGAGGATGATTGGTTCTGGATCGGACTGTCAGACTCTCAAACAGAAGGTGCCTGGACGTGGACGGACGGCTCTCCACTCAACCCAAAGTGAGAAATGGCTCATCACTATTATCTTGGTCAGTCAATCAGTGAGAATGGAGATAGACAGATGTATCAGACATTTGCACGCTGTGGGATATCGGCCTTAAGCCTACAGAACACATACAGGTTTCTCTTAAGTCTTCAGTGAGACGAGGGAACTGCGCTGCACTGCTGTCCTGTGATTGGAGTTTGTCGTACATTTACATTTGTGAAAATGTATCAAACATTCGCCCCAAAAATATCGGCAGAGCTTTTCGGCCCACAGTTTTTTTGGACTCTAAAGAAGTGGTATTGACTTTGGCCATGATGAAACACTGGTCGATCTCTAGTCTCTAGAAGTGAGTCAATAATTATTATTTTTTTTATTCCTCCTGTTTAGTTTAACAGTTTGGAATAAAGAGCCAGATGACTGGAAAGGACCTAATGGTGACTATCCTGAAGGTGAAGATTGTGTGTTGATTCTGGCTCAAATGCCATACACAGTGAAGAACTGTTGGGCTGATGTTTATTGTGGCCGAAAGCAAAGGTTTGTATGTGAAAAGGAAGCAGCCTGCAACACAACGGCTTAGCAGTTTGTATGATCAAACAAACCTCTACATTAGTTTGTAATACTTACTCGAATTATGTTAGTAAACTGAGCTTT
>BJKM01000643.1:40000-202500 GCA_015082035.1 Chaenogobius annularis
ACACATACCATACCACACTTCACACACACCACACACACAACATACATACAACAGATACACACGGGTCACAATACCACAACACCAACACACAAACATACCAGGCCAAAACACACACAGAAAACACAAAATACAAATCACACACCACAGCCACACACAAGCCCACATCACACATCACACAACACACACACGCACAACGCCCCACCACAGATACCACCGAAAAGACCAATACATACACAACACACCACACACAGACACAACTAATTAGCAACAACACACACACTATAACAATATGCGAATTGGGAAAAAATAACTACTTATAGAACTAGTGATACACATACGGACGCACACTACACACAAGCTCACAACACACATGAAAACACGACATAAACAACAAACACACAATATTACCTACACATCCTGACACACCACGCACACACTGAAGCATGAAACACTATCACACATATCACTGACACATGCACGATGCTAACAGCATAACCAACACATTCACAACACGCACTACAATAAAACCACATCAACACACATACACATAAGATTCCCACACTTAATTAACACAACAACTTTCACACACCACACTTCACACACACCTAACACATACAATACAGGGTTACAACACGATGCAAGCAACATCATCTCTTACAACCACACAATGCACCAGACATCACATAACTCCACACTGTACATTGGGTTTAACCACCACATATAACAACATCCTACTCAAATACAAAGACAACTACATACACAAACTTAATTACCAACATAAAACACAACAAACTAACACCTCCTCACACAACAGGAATACAACTAATGGTACACGGCACACTACCACACTAGTAATGCTACAACACAAACACACAAACACACAACAACACACAGAATACCACACACACATACACACACACATACACACCACAGACATACACACCACATACACACCCACACCAACACACACACACACACGTAGTCACACACACACACAAAAGTCAAATTTTATTCATATCAACACAAAATTTACACAATGTTTTGTCTTCATCTCTCTCTTGTGTTGTCACAGTTGCTTTATAAACTCATAACCTGATTAGTAACGAGTAAAGACTCTAAGCGCGCCCCGCACTTAAGGATAAGGTGGTTGGTTTACGTGATCTGACTGAGATACTTGAGTCAACATCAGTGACTTCTGGAAACGACGCCCGCCTACAGTTCTCCCACTTGTCCAAACGTGTACGCCTTGTGGCGAGGACTGGGGTTCCATGGACAAAGTGCTATTTACTCTCCCCAAAACGCGCAAAACTTCCCGGAATGAAAGCCGGCGATTTTCAGTGGCTTAACGCAATCTGGTGAAGAATAGACCGAGAGGAGCAGGTATCAACTCACCAACACAAGTTATATAATGTACATGCAAGTACAAGATACTGGAAATTAAATATATATCTTTTGATTCCTGATTGCTAAACTTCCAAACACTGAGTATGCATCACTGGACAGGTTTTGATGGGACTCATGACTCTAATCTAAGGACATTGGGTGTGGACAGATGGTTCTCTGCAATTCAAGGCAAGTTAATTTCTTTTTGTACATTTAAATAATTGTCAATGACATATTTGACCTACTTAAAATTCTGGTACTTTTGGCGTAACTTTTCTGGAGGAGGTTACATCAGCTGCATGTCTGGAACGTGCCATAGTATGACTTTATACTTTAATTATCTCGATGAAGGCTAAATGGGCAGGTCAGATCTGTGGAAAGGCGAGACCGCTCAAAATAGAATGTATATTTTTCCAGGTAATTTTGAGCAAGAAAACACATGTAATGACATAAATATGAAACAGATGTTTTATGCCATACTGTGGAACATTCCAGGCAACCCAATAACATCTCCATGGAGACAAACTGGGACCTGGCAGCAGAACATTTGCGTAGTGCACCATTAAGTTCACTAGGACCACAACCTCAGGACTTGGATGTGAAACAATTTATTGAAACAAGAAACATAATATAAACAACAATTGCTGCCGTTTTGGGGTTTCCAAAGATAAGGGCTGCAGGCTCGATAGCCCACATCGAGAAAAAAACTGAATAATGACAAGCGGGTGGGCTGGAGGGAGGGGCACGAACACGTGAACGTCGACGTGTGTGACCTGGATGCTTACATAGCGGCATAATATAATAGATAAATAAATAAATAAATAAATAAATAAATAAAATAACAGACTTATCTTCATAATAACTGTATTTTTTGCAATTTATTTAGCGATGACAATAAATTGATGTGACCATGGTGAAAGAAAATATATTCAAGAAATCCCAAATGGCTTCCACAGAGGTTATTTAATGTTTAACACATTTTGATTTTGTTTTTGGCCTCAAGTTTAGCGTTTTGGACTCATGACGAGCACAACAAGGAGCCGGACAACTGGACAGTGGAGGATCCAGAGGGAGAAGACTGTGTGAGGATGGGCCGGAAAACCCACATGGGAGAACTGAACTGCTGGTACGACCAGTCATGCAAAAAGGAAGAGCGCAGCATTTGTGAAAAAACAGCAAGAATCTTTTAAATGAGGAGAAAATCATCACAGAAGAAAATCAATCATTCTTATTTACTGATAATATATCATATGTAGCCTAGATCTAGAGGACTTGAAATGTGTTCCCTGACGTCTGGTTCTTGGGCGGAGAATTGGTGAAGATCAAAAGCAAAGACGAGAAGGTGAATTTGTTTTTGCATGAGTGTCTGGCTGCAGCCCTCCACCGGGAGTACCCTCCCCCAGGGAGGACCTCCTCCCCTCAGACCTCCACCAGGAGGACCCTCCCCTCAGACCTCCACCAGGAGGACCCTCCCCAGACCTCAGACCTCCACCAGGAGGACCCTCCCCTCAGACCTCCACCAGGAGGACCCTCCCCTCAGACCTCCACTCAGACCTCCACCAGGAGTACCCTCCCTTAGACCTCCACCAGGAGGGTTTGTAAAAATCTGCCATTCAAAAATTATGGCGCTAATGAGGTTTGCCATGTAATACTATTCTGGAATGGCACCAGTTGTAATTCACAAAGAGGAGGGACTTTGAGAAGAGTTTTAGCCAATCACAGCAGCCACTGAAATGCTACAAAAATCTTACTTTTTTTTTTTGCCTTGTAATTATTCATGTTTTGTCTGTAAATACGCATTTGTTATTTTGCAGTAACGTTATATCACCACACGAGGGCGGTAGATAGTAGATTGTTGTATTGGTACTTTTCAACGATTTACATAAATGTCAGATTGACCTGGCTTTTGTTTTGTGATTTTTGGAAACTGCACTGCAAAATGATTTAGATTATAATACTAAATAAAGATATTTGAAAATATGTTTAATATGTTTGTTTGTTTGTTTGTTTATTTATTGTATGATATGACTTGTTCATCTACAGCGTTAACCACAGGCCGCTGAGATAGAACATATTTTTTTCAATTAAGAATATCAGAATTTCCGCATGTCCCGTAACTCCCATTCAAATACAGGAGGAGGGGCGCCGTGAGGCAGCACCGCGCTCTTCCTCACGGCGCACAGTAAAATGCATGGCTGTATGCGGTGCAGATAATGTGTCGCTTTCCCTCTGTATATAACAAATAAAACACCCCGATGTGCTCTGTACTTCCATATTCTGGATAATGTATGAAATGTATTTCTGAAACGTGTTGCGGCTCCCAGATTCATTATAAAAACAGCAGTAAAAGTTCACTCGGTGAGCAATACGCCTGACTCAGGGCAGAGGGCGCTCCTGAGCCCGTGGACTGCTGCGCTGTCTTCTTCGTTCTTGAACTCGTTTATTTCTTATTTACAATCCAGTTTATCAAAATGTAAAGGTGAGACCATAAACTTTTATTTATTTTGGCTTGAAATAGGCTGGTATTTGGCTCAATTGGAATTCATTTTGACCTTAAATCAAATATGTCACATGTTTGTGTAAAGAATGCTGAAATGAGATATATATTGACTGTTGTCAATCGCATTATGTTTAAGGAGCTCTTTTGGGTTCATTCGCATTGGTAAATCTGACTCTGAAAGAGTGAGTGCCTCACTAGGCCTGAACCTCAGGAACGCCTTTCAGTAAATCACATGCAGCATTAAACAAACGTTCTGACCGTCTAAGTCCAACACACCACATCGAAATTGAGAGTAAACTAGGATTAAGCCTGGAGCTAAATCCGGACTTGACCAGGACTAAATAAGAACTGGAACATTACCAAGTAAAGTCAACTGGGATCAAACCAGGACCAAGTATGAATGTGTTTATCGGGCACAGAATGTCTCTCTCAATATATCGATGACAATAGGGTTTTAATTGAATTGACTAAAGATGTTTTGTTCAAATGTAATCAGAAAGCTTGATGTGCAGATGTGTACGTGCTCCAGGGCCAAAAAGTCCCTGTCCAAGTTCTGCGGACCGCCCGGGCTGTTGATCCACAAAGATTATTTGGAAAACAGATTAAAATATCTTTGATCTGTTAAAGTTTGGGACTGACAAATCTGCAACCTAATGTGATTGATTATTGTCTTGCTCGATCAGTCCGCTGTATAAACCTTAAGTTAGCCCACAAGGCTACATACATATTTATTGTTTGTGTGCATAAGGAATGCACTCCTCTTTCCTTACTGGACATGCACGTTCTAATTTCTTTAATCTGTCATTCTTCTTGGACATGGTCCTGCAATGACAGCAGCAGAAAGCAACGGGGACAGGAGTCCCTGATCCTGACTTTGTTCTCTGGAGCTGCCCACAGCATGTACTGTCTTCTGACCAACACACGAGGGTCTACAGCACTTTGCCCATTCAGTCAGAGGGTCATACAGGAGCTGCACCTGCCATTGTGGCACTCAGTTACGACCCTTTACCTGTTGGCCCTCACACCTGTATAAAAATAGCTTGTAGAATACTAACTGCATCATTAAAATAATATTGTAAAATCTAGTTTGATAGAATTATGGTCACATGATGAACACTGGCAGATCTTTAAATTATACACTGCCTGTCGCCACTTGGATTCAACCAAGCAAATACAGTAGGTACGAGCCTCCTACTGGATACACGGGTGATGAGGAACCCATGGAGAACCGAGTGCTCACATATCCTGGAGCGGTGGCAGACATGTCGGGACATGGGCGGAGCTCTGGTGAAGATCGACAGCTGAGAGGAGCAGGTACATCTGAATGTTGTGTGCGCGATCCGGGTAGAATAAAGGTACAATAATGAATGATTCTGACTGACTACAATTCGACGTGTTTACTACATGTGTCTCATATCAGAAATCGGGGATGATTTTATTGACATTATCTATGAAGAAAATTCACAAATTTGCTTCGGCGATAAAGTGTTACATATAACAATGATTAATAATAATAATACAATAACATATAGGCTATGCTAAAACAAGGGTATGCTAAATAAAAAATGCGTAAGAATAAAAATAAAAAATAAGCTTAAGGACAAGTTAGTATATTTGATCAAAAATATTATATATTTTAAATAGTTTTGAATAAGGAGTCCACAAACTGTTGCTATAAACAGGAAGCTGAAACCCACAACAGCAATATCAGAAACTATAGCGAAGCAAATGGATTAAATATTAAAGTGACAGGTGTTCTTACTATATATTACTGTATGTTAAATGATTATAATTGATATGGTACTCATGCGGTTTTAGGCGTTCCTGCTCAATAACGTGCTGTCGAAAGAGACAGACTCAAAAAGAGACGGCTCTTCACTGGACCCAAAGTGAGAACATTAACATCTTTACCAAGTCTTTAAAGGTGAATCACTCCACTGAATGTCTAGTCTAGTCATTCAAACCAACCAACTTTAGTTTAAAGTTTAAAACCAGAAAAATGGAAAAGGACCTAATAAGGAATTTCCTGAAGGTGAAGACTGCGCCATAGTTGCAGGTGTGGTTGGAGAAACAGATTTGTGAGTGAAAAAGAAGCAACCTCCCAACAGAAATAACACCGCGAGACGTTGTTTATCAAAACGTGTCAGGGCTTGTGTTTGTTAGCCCTTTCTGTGCCCATGTTTGTATTAAAAAAAATGTATTAAACAATTGAAGTTTCAGAACGACAATCACACTTCTATTCTATGTCGCAAAAATGTAGTGACCCGCTTGCGCGTGACAGTCTTAGGCATTGACGTGTGATTGGGGGGATGGGTGTGAAATCTTCCAAACTGCAGACGTTCAGGTGGTTCAAAGAAGAAAAACAACATCTGTGACGTTGATCTGACAAAGGCTAAAGTTAAAGCTGCTGTAAATTTTATTTTATTTATTTGTATAGGGAAAACCCAATGAGTAAAGTTCTCTTTTCCATGTTTACCCTGTTAAAACACTACACAGATTAAACAAACAAAACACACACAGGATATCCAAATAAAATGCCAAAAAAACATTCAATAAAAAATGACCAAATACATAAAAACATACTGTTATGGCAGAAAAGATGGCGGGTCATCATGTAAAAAGACCCCCATGCTCTCTCATACAAATGCTAAATCCACTAGGATCCCTGCCCTGGTGGCGCTGTTCAAAGACTGGCTCCTCTCAGGTTTGCTTGAACCACAGGGTCCAGGATGGGCCTCTTTGCAGCACCTCGCCTGCTGCCAGGCCATTGTTTCTGAACAGCAACCAGACGGCCAAAGTTTGAATGGAATCAACAAACACCACCCTGTTCCTGTACTTAGCATTTGGCCCATCGGGCCAATAATATTCAAGTAACTATGTCATGTGATTTGTTCAACCTGTTTTCTATAAAAAAAAAGGTGAATCCTTTTGTGTGGGGCCGTTGAGACTTGAAGGGACATTGAGCCTGCTCCCTCTGGGGAGGGGTACAGAGATGAATTCTGATTGTACAACAGAATTAAAACATTCACTTCTGAGAAAAGACAAACTCTGTTGTATTGTTTATACTTTATTTCTTGATAACTATTGTTTAAGTTTGCCACAACACATACACTAAGAGATACGGGTAGTCCTTGTCCAATGCTTTAAAATTATTAAAATATTTAATTTTAAAAAGTTTTGTTCCACAGGAGCAAAGTGTCTGAAAGCCTTTTTTCCTGTCTCTGTGTTGACACGGTGGGACTGTAAGATAAAAATGTCCTGAGACCTCAAACTGTGACAACTTGATCAGAGGTGCAACAAACTTGATAAATAATCAGGCAAAATGCCAACTAGAGCCTTATACGTCAACAAAAGTCAGTGCTGTTCTCTTCTTGCATCCAATGATTGCCATTCTACTTTAGAATATAATCCACAGTGGTGAGTTCTGTGTCCTTCTCCTGTAAAGAACCTTAGAGCTGAACCTTAGAGCTGGATGATAACCCGAGTTCAGAGGTTTTAAGTCTGTTGCTGTAGAATGCATATATATAATATCACAATAATCTAGAATTGAGAGAAATGTAGCCTGGATTAACTGTTTCTAAAATTAAGAGTAAAACATTCTTTATTTCTAAAGAAGAATGACATTCTGGCTTTAAAATTATTTGTCAGCTCTTGTACGTGTTTGTTGAAGGAGAGTTTATCATCGATCCAGATGCCCAAGTATTTGTAATGGGGTACTTGTTCAATCACATTACCGAAACTCACTTTTGTTGGATGGAGTAAAAACCTCTTGAATGTTTGGAATCACCTGTGCAGCAGAAGGGGCCTTAGCATACAGAATCGTATCATCTCAAGTGCATACAAGTGAATGCTACTATGTTTTAGATTATGCCCAATTAAGTTTATATACATTGTAAATAACAGTGGTCCAAGGACAGAGCCTTGAGGAACCCCTTCATTAAGATAAGAAAATTCAGATTGAAAGCCATCAGCAGAGACAGCTTGGGCTCTATATGTGAGGTAATCACAAAAAACACTTTTTAGAATTTGTGTCGAACCCAGCAGCATCCAGATGATCCAAGAGAATATAATGATCCACTGGATCCAAAGCTTTTGACAAATCAACAAAAACAGCAGCACATTCTTCATGATTATCCAATGCAATAGAAATATTGTTTATAACTTTGATAGCAGCTGTGATAGTGCTATGCCCTCGTCTAAAACCGGAATGGTAACTATTTAAAAGTGAATATTTGGTTAAGAAAGCACGCACCTGGTTACTTATTAACTTCTCCAATTGTTTTCCTAGTTAGGAAAGTTTTGAGATTGGACAGAAATTATTCAAATCATTTTTCTGGCCTCCTTTATGCAAATGCACAATAAAGTAGTCAAATGGGCAAAATGAAGTGAACATATAGCCTACATGATAACATTTCACCGATGCCAAAATGACGAGTCGAAACAGACAGTGAACATTATATCAAAAAGACCACCTTTTAATTTCACACATTGTAGGAGGAAGTGAGAACCAGTGCACGCACAAGCTGTCTTTTCGCAGAAGTTGGACTGAGACGCGTGAAATGGCTGACGAAAATGTGTACGAAAATGTCACTGCAATAACTGGGAAAAACAGAGGTGAGCTTGCTTTTTTTCTTCCAGCAAAAATGACTGAATGTTATTTTAGAATGTCATATTAAGAAAGTGAAGATGAATGAAATGTTTCAATTTCAGAGCATCGAACCCATTTGTATTGTGTAGAAGAGGTATAATATCAGATTCTTTATTAGAAGTTAGAAGAGTCTTTACCATGTGGACAATTGGAAAGATGGAGATTCCTCTATTTTTAAAATTTCTTTCAGTATTAATATTTAGTATTTATAGCATTTCAGTATCTTAGATAAAACTCCAAATATCTCATACTCAATTGACAAAATAATATGCTGGTCGCCTCATGTAGTCCACTTGAAAACATGCATGTAATATCTTGAAATTAATCAGACAGTGTCTAGAATTTATGGAACAAGAGTATAAAAATGTTCAACTTTTCCAGCTGTGTTCTGAAATGTATAAGCCTAAATATGTTCTCCAAATGCGTTTGCAGACTTCATATATTTAGGTATAATATCACAGCAGGTGAAAGCTTCAATAAAGCAAAAAATACATTATACATTATTTATCTGTCTGTAGTTTTATTTAGATTAAACATTAGCGAGACCCACCAGGTCCGAGTTAGATTTTAAACATTTTAGATTGCACAGATTGTGTCCTAAATCTGCTAAATCTGGTCTTCACTTTCCACCTTCTAATAACAAAAAGTGTGTCGGGAGATGTTTGCGAGAAATTCACTTTATTATAAAAACCCTTTACATATAACGTTCACCGATATTGACAATTAAAATGACGCGATCGTGATAAAATAGTGAAAAAGTGTCGAACTCTCTGTAAAACGGCGTGTGTCCCTTTTCAGCGGGTTTGACGGTCGAAGAAGCCCCGCAGAGAAGGTCAAAGGTCACGACGGAGATAGTGGTTCTGACGGCGCTGCTTCTGGCCGCCTTCGTTGTTATCGTTGGACTCATCCGTGAGTTAAACGACAACCACAACAAAGACTATCCATGCTACTTCTACAAACGCAATCTCTTCTTACTCCTATTATGTCTTATTATTTATTTTATTTATGTATTTGTTTTGGCAAATGAGCACTTTCTTTCTTTCTTGGAAGATAAATAATGGAAAATAAATTGCATCTTTGTTGGCAGTGAATGAAGGAATAAACGTATTTAATCACACGCCCATCTCCCATTGATAACGCAGCATAATTAGCTTTCTTTAGCTTTCTTCAAGCTAAACTATTACACTTGAGCACGATAAACAACTGTAATACACTGCCTGTCCGAAGAAAAGTCGCCTCCTGCTGGATAACGGCTGCAGGTGAAGATCTTTCAGCTGCAAACGCGGTATTTAAACCGATGCGGTGAGCGGCTTCTCATTTCCGAAACAACCATGTGGAAAGACGAATCCCGTGGTCGTGGAAAAGATGTCAGTGTGTTTGAGTTGGTGAAAAAAGTATGCAACACTAGATGGAAATCTTTTAATGTTGCAGAAACGTCTAGAAACTCTGCCACAAAGCTAAATGCGGTCTTACCAATTATTAGAGCATGTCACACCTTTTTTCTGTGGTGACTTTTTTTTTTTTTTGACTGACAGTGTATCTTTAACTTAACGGTTACATAGCTGCAATAAAATATAACATTAAACACAAAGTAATATTGCAGCAGGAAGTATTGCTCTGATATTAAGACCCTCTATATGTATTGTGGACTGTTTTTGTCTTTGCTTTCAGTGTATTATAACAGAGCAGCGTTCACGACTAAATCAATGACAGAAATGACAACTGTCAAGGGTAAGGTTCAAGATCAATGTAAGAAACAAACTTAGACTTGAACTTGAACTGAAAGAAGATTTTTCTTAGATGGACCAACAGGTTTTACCAAAATCCCAACAACTCAAGGATACACAACCAAAGTACACGGTAAAGTAAAGTCCTTTGAAAAACACTGCATCAACTGTGTCAAATGAAGAAGTGTCAAACCTATTTTCTTCCTGACCAGCGGACAGACTTCTGCTTCATTTTGCTCTCACAGTTGCAGCAATGTCCTCCTCAAAACTGTTACTGAAACATTATGTTCATGAAAATTAGTCAACAAATCTTTCCTTTACAGTCTCAACATGCAGCAGTGTGGCCCAATGTGACGAGGGCTGGGAATTTCATGGAACAAAGTGCTTTTTATTTTCTCTCCCGGAAGCCTCCAACAATCCTGGAACAGCAGCAGAGAGACGTGTCAGAGCTACAACGGAGATCTGGTCCAGATCCAGAGCAGAGAGGAGCAGGTAAAGGCTCAATGTCATCAAGGTCCAGATCCAGAGCAGAGAGGAGCAGGTAAAGGCTCAATGTCATCAAGGTCAGATCCAGAGCAGAGAGGAGCAGGTAAAGGCTCAATGTCACAGGTCAAGATCCAGAGCAAGAGAGGAGCAGGTAAAGGCTCAATGTCAACAAGGACCAGATCCAGAGCAGAGAGGAGCAGGTAAAGGGCTCAATGTCACAAGGTCCAGATCCAGAAACAGAGAGGAGCAGGTAAAGGCTCAATGTCATCAAGGTCCAGATCCAGAGCAGAGAGGAGCAGGTAAAGGCTCAATGTCATCAAGGTCAAGATCCAGAGCAGAGAGGAGCAGGTAAAGGCTCAACGTCATCAAGGTCCAGATCCAGAGCAGAGAGGAGCAGGTAAAGGCTCAACGTCAACAAGGTCCAGATCCTGAGCAGAGAGGAGCAGGTAAAGGCTCAATGTCATCAAGGTCCAGATCCAGAGCAGAGAGAGAGAGCAGGTAAAGGCTCAATGTAAACAAGGTCCAGATCCAGAGCAGAGAGGAGCAGGTAAAGGCTCAACGTCATCAAGGTCCAGATCCAGAGCAGAGAGGAGCAGGTAAAGGCTCAATGTAAACAAGGTCCAGATCAGAGCAGAGAGGAGCAGGTAAAGGCTCAATGTAAACAAGGTCCAGATCCAGAGCAGAGAGGAGCAGGTAAAGGCTCAATGTCATCAAGGTTCCAGATCCAGAGCAGAGAGGAGCAGGTAAAGGCTCAATGTCATCAAGGTCCAGATCCAGAGCAGAGAGGAGCAGGTAAAGGCTCAATGTCAACAAGTCAGATCCAGAGCAGAAGAGGAGCAGGTAAGCTCAATGTAAACAAGTCCAATCCAGAGCAGAGAGAGCAGGTAAAGGCTCAATGTCAACAAGGTCCAGATCCAGAGCAGAGAGGAGCAGGTAAAGGCTCAATGTCAATCAAGGTCCAGATCCAGAGCAGAGAGAGCAGGTAAAGGTCAATGTCACAAGGTCCAGAATCCAGAGCAGAGAGGAGCAGGTAAAGGCTCAATGTCAACAAGGTCCAGATCCAGAGCAGAGAGGAGCAGGTAAAGGCTCAATGTCAAAGGTCCAGATCCAGAGCAGAGAGGAGCAGGTAAAGGGCTCAATGTCATCAAGGTCCAGATCCAGAGCAGAGAGGAGCAGTAAAGGCTCAATGTCATCAAGTTCCAGATCCAGAGCAGAGAGGAGCAGGTAAAGGCTCAATGTCACAGGTCCAGATCCAGGCAGAGAGGAGCAGGTAAAGGCTAGATGTCAGCAAGGGCCAGTTGTTTGCAGAATGTTGTGTTCTTGGACATTACTCCCCTAAATATGAAATGTGAAGCACTCGGAATAGAGTTCTACACATTTATGAATACAGTTCTCATTGAAAGTGGAAAAGGTGGGATATCATGAGGGGTATTTGAAGCAGGACATCGTAGACAGAAGCAGTTGGAGCCCGAGTATAAGGAAATATATTATAAAACATCAGTGCATTTCTGTGGGTCTGGGCAACTTCCTGCTGCAGCGTCCCCCTTTGCCTCTGCCCAAACCACAACACTGACTGGTCCGAACCACTGGTGATGAAGGGCTGTAAAACCCCTTTTAACCTCCCACGACTCGTGTTTGTACAATTACACTTGAATATTACCCCCGAGTGTCTCTCTATGTCGGCCTTTCATTTTATTATTAATTTGATTAATTCACTATAACAATTTATTGATATTCCTTTGCCTAATTTGCTGTTCTGTTTACTGGATAATTAAAGGGCTATTTCACATATGGATCAATAAAGTGTGTTGTCTTTTAGTTTAGTCTTGTGTCCATTTGTGAAAACTACACAGGAAACATGTGTGCTAAAAAGTTCAGAGGGTACATTAAAAATAACCACGTCCACATGTCTGTTTTTAGGAATTTCTGGATGGTAAAGTTCGCGGGCTGATGAATTCAACTCTGGATAAATTTTGGATCGGCCTGACAGACTCACAGACAGAGGGAACATGGTTGTGGACCGATGGCTCTTCTCTGGACCAAAGGTGAGAGACGGTGACCTGACGATGGGTTCAATCAATACATGACAAAACAAATTAACATCGTTTTATCACTTTATCAGTGTCTAATGTGAATTTAATGACACTATTTTTCAATCCTTTAGTTTAGCATTTTGGACGGCTAATTCATATAACAACGAGCCTGACAACTGGAAAGTAGAAGATGAAGATGGAGAAAACTGTGCAGTTATTGGGGAGACTGACTTCATAGATAAGTTAAACTCGTGGTATGACGTGTCGTGCAATAAGAACTGCAGGTTTATTTGTGAGAAAACAACGGCATGCGGTTTAGATACATTTGGATGTAAATAAAACATAATCCATGGGTTTCAGAGAGATGAGAAATTAGGAATGTTGCCATAGCAATTAACAATTTTAAAACAAATTATTAGATGTTTTTAATGGACAAAAGTCCACCAAATGGTTGTCACAGGCAAGTCATCTCCTCCCCCAGCTCCTCTCTCCTCTCCTCCCCAGCTCCTCCCATCTCTCCTCTCTTCCCCCAGCTCCTCCTATCGTTTCTCTCCTCCCCCAGCTCCTCCCATCTCTCCTCCCTCATGTCCTCTCATCTCTCCTCTCCTCCCCAGCTCCTCTCATCTCTCCTCCCCTAGCTCCATCCGTCTCTCCTCTCCTCCCCAGCTCCTCTCATCTCTCCTCCCCTAGCTCCCATCCGTCTCTCCTCTCCTCCCAGCTCCTCCTCATCTCTCCTCCCCTAGCTCCATCCGTCTCTCCTCTCCTCCCCAGCTCCTCTCATCTCTCCTCCCCTAGCTCCATCCGTCTCTCTCCTCTCCCCTCGCCCAGCTCCTCTCATCTCTCCTCCCCTAGCTCCATCCGTCTCTCCTCTCCTCCCAGCTCCATTCTCTCCCAGCTCATCCATCTTCTCATCTCTTCCCATCTCTCCTCCCCTAGCTCCATCCATCTCTCCTCTCCTCCCCCAGCTCCATCCATCTCTCCTCTCCTCCCCCAGCTCCACCCATCTCTCCTCTCTTCCCCAAGCCCAGGAAGTTTGAAATTTGTGTCTCCAGACCTTCTGATCTTCTCTGCACTCTCCTCTCTTTAAAAGTACATTTTATCTTGATTATGTATGTTTTTTTACCTGTTTATCTGATTTTAATGAATTGCTTCCTGTTTTTCTATGAAGTACTTTGAATTACTTTGTGTACAAACTGTGCTCTACAAATAAAGTTACCTTGCCTTAATTAGAAGTCATTGCCATGGACACAGCTATTCTCCCCCTCTGAAGCTTGGGTATATTTCCTTAAGGTTGACATCCTGGCGTCTGAAAAAAAAACCCCCAACACATTCTGACAGGAAGATGAATCATGCAGCCACACATGAACACGCAAACATTTTTATATCTCTAAATCTTACACGGACGTCCGGCATGTGATTGCTAGCTTCATTTTTAACCATAAAGCTGACGTTCTATTACTGTTCAGTTTGAGCTGAGCTTGAGGAGCCGAAATGTCAGATGATCTAGAGTTACAGAACATCCCCTACACACCTCCAGCAGCGGAGAGGCGCACAGGTGAGCCTACGGTCTTTATATTGACTAATGATGAAAACGTGTTTGTAACTGTGCCTCTTGCGTTTGATGTCGTTTTGATGAGACTCCACACCTTTAATAAGGTTTGGAACATTAATATCAGGTCATTTAGCAGGAAGCCTGAAAAATTGGTGAAGTCAAGTTTTGAAGTGTAAAATCATCATTTGTGCAGGAGTGCATTCTGGGAGGAGGCTGAAGGTGTCAGTGCTGAGAGTGGCTGTGGTTCTGGCTCTGGTTCTGATTGTCGCTTATGTCTTTGACGGAGTCGCACTCTTCTGTGAGTTTTACACACAAATGGGACAACTATTGCGCTTTATCAAGTCCATATTTATTTTGGATGTGTGCAAGCCTGTGTTAGTCTGTAAGGCTGCGTTCACACACTCATCAATATTGGGATTAAACCTTAACCTGGACTAGACCTGCGCTAAACCACAACTAGAACAGAACCCAAAAAAGGGCTAAACCAGGACCAAACCTGGACAGAACCAGGACCAAACCTGGACAGAACCAGGACCAACCCAGGACAGAACCACGACCAAACCATGGGTAAAAGTCAACAAAATGCTGAATGAAAGAGGAAGCTGGAAGGAACCCATGAATAGGCTGAGGATGAAATCCAATCTGACAGAACTTTAATAGTAATGATGCGTAGCGCTTTTCCAGACACTCAAAGACGCTTCACGTTGCATTATTCAAACTGTAGCATAATACTGTCACATGTAGGCATATGATGCTAATGGCAGGCTGGTGTGTTAAACTGTCTTGTGATTGTACAATATTGCAACTACTTTTCTCTTTTTAAACAGTTCACACCAACGAATGCACAAAAGGACTTCAGACAACCACAAACCTGACCACAATGGCCAATGCACCACTGCCTTTGAGCACAGGTGGGTCATTTTTAATAACATTTAAGAGTTTAATGGTGGAAATGCATCTACAATGAAAATTTCAGACCCCTGTGGGAAAACTTGCAACATTGCAGGGTGTTCAAATACTTACTTTTCTCATTGTGAGAGAAGAAAATGATGTGCGCAACAAGATCTGTAGAATTGAATCTCTTCCCGCTCTTTCTGCAGTTCTGTTCTGAGGTCAAAGTTCTGCTTGTGACGTCTGTGGATACAGAGGTCATATTGGGCTTAATTCAAAGACAAATACAATCAGTCAGAATACAAGGAAAATGTGAAGGGAAAACGTCAAACAACATTTTCAAGTAAATATAATAAATTGAGTTAAATAAAATAAATACAAATCAAACAATTAAAAGCTACTAAAAAAGGTGGGTTCTTGACCTGCTCTTTAAAAAACCTTGAACGTCCTGAGGTCATCTGAAAGGTTCCATGGACAGAGGGCCTGGAAAGACCCCCGTATTCACAGAGTCTGTGTGTAAGACTGCCTCATCTGAAACGTTGGAGAGCCCTTAGATGACACATAAAGGGAGCATTGTGAAGAAATTATGGCCAGTTCTCCATTTTAACTCGGACATCTGCGTGTTCAGAAACTGGAAAGAGGAGAGAAAGTCAACAAGATCTACCTATTCAGTTACTAATTAACATACCAGCTATAGATGACCAAGATTCATGAGTTTCATTACGCATTCTTTTATTCTACCTAACCAAAAGTCATCTATACAGACGTCTGGGACTTCCGGGGCCTAAACACTCGTTACCTCGCGTCTTTTCACTAGTCCGGAGTAGTAACGGACAGCCACAGTTTGCCAGTATTATAGACACAGAAAGATAAAATGCAATTGAGGGCCTACAGGAGTCTGTGGTAGGGCTTGTGCTATTGGCCCGTGCCAAATCTGACCCCCTCCATGGTCCTCCACCTTTTTCTCTTTGAACATCTGCTCGTTGTAACTTGAGACGGTCAAAACCTTGGGGTTCAGAGTGGAAAAAACACAGCACCGGCAGCACAAAGAGCAGTACACATCCAGGCCTACAATCGACATTGTCTCAATCATAACGCTCACACCTAGCACGGAGCATCAATTATGAAGCATTGTTATAATGGCGAAACTATATGATCGATGCACAATATGTAGTTCTCTTTCAATTGAAAAACTTGTTACTTTCAAGCAGCTTCTGCCACTCATGACATAATCCAAATGTTGGACATGGTTGTGTATGTGCATCTGAGTTCAGACATTTTTAAATTAAACATGAAATATTGCCTACAGTCCCAACTTTTCGAAAAAAAAACCATGGGTGATCTGGGAGCTCCATGGACTCAAAGTGCTATTATTTACTCCTAAAGCGCAGGCAAAACTTCCCTGGAATGAAAGCCGATGCACTGAACTTGTGTCAGAGTCTTAACGCGGGATCTGCGTGAAGTATTAAGCAGCGTAGGAGCAGGTACATCTGAATGTTTGATCTGAGTGCTGTGCTCGGCCGGGCCGCTTTTGAAAAAAGATCATCTGGTTCAGCTTTTCACCTGGTTAAAACCTGAGTTTGAAAATTGCTGTCTTCAGGCCTTCCTGTTCCAGAGTCTGTTGCGTTGGAGGATGATTGTTCTGGATCGGGACTGTCAGACCTCTTCAAACAGAAGGTATGCCTGTACGTGGACGGACGGCTCTCCACTCTAACCCAAAGTGAGAAACTGGCTCATCACTTTATTATCTTGGTCAGTCAATCCAGTGCATGAATGGAGATAGACAGATGTATCAGCTGGCAGACATTTGCACGCTGTGGGATATCGGCCTTGAAGCCATACAAACCACATACAGGTTTCTCTTAAGTCGATCTTCAGTGAGGACGAGGGAGACTGCGCTGCACTTGCTGTCCTCGTGATTTTGGAGTTTTGTCGTACATTTACATTTGTGAAAAATGTACATCAAACATTCGCCCCCAAAAATTATCGGCAGAGCTTTTCGGCCCCACAGTTTCTTTGGACTCTAAACAATTGGTATTTGGACTTTGGCCATGATGAAACACTGGTCGATCTCTCAGTCTCTAGAAGTGAGTCCAATAATTATTATTTTTTTATTCCTCCTGTTTAGTTTAACAGTTTGGAATAAAGAGCCAGATATGACTGGAAAGGACCTAATGGTGGACTATCCTGAAGGTGAAGATTGTGTGGTGCATTCTGGCTCAAATTGCCATACACAGTGAAGAGAACTGTTGGGCTGATGTTTATTGCTGTGCCGAAAGCGAAAGCGTTTGTATTGTGAAAAGGAAGCAGCCTGCAACACAACGGCTTAGCAGTTTGTCTGATCAAAACCTCTGTGTAAACACTTACTTACATTGTCATTGTCGTCTTGCTCGACTTGAGCTTTTTGTTTAGCATGAATTTATTTGGCAATCTAGTATTTTGTTGAAAAGATAGTTTGTTGCTTTGTTTCAGATTTGTCAGATTTGTCGTTTAATGCCTCCTCTAATCACCTGGAGATAAATATGATACATCATGTGCACAGGTTCTTGTCTTCTCCTGCATAAACACTGCTAACACTTGTATTTTAGCTCTGTTTACAAAACATGTTCTGAAATACATGGGATTTCTTTTATTAGTTTGTTCTGTTCATATATTTCCAATGTTTTTGTTAATTCTGCCTGTTTGAAAATGTGGACTTTGAAACAAGGGATTATTAAAACGTAAATCCAGCAAAAAAAAGAACTTAACCACAACGCTGAAAATGGTTTGCATTATGAATTAACTGCACTGCATTTGATTGTATTGTAGTGAAATTTAGATTATGATAATCAAATTTTTTTTTTTTTTATTACTTTTTGTTTGTGTGTTTTGAGAGTCCAATCTGACCCCTGATTCTTCCCAGAACGGTTGGTTTAACTGGAAATAACAGTGCTTGATTATTATTAACGTGGTCCTAAAAATCTAAAGATCTGGTCAAGATCCAGAGCAGAGAGGAGCAGGTAAAGGTAAATTTAAATAAAATAAGCATTACTGTGCAGTGAGTGATGAATAGTTGCAGTTAAAAAATGGCAGGTGCTAAGAAGTGTTCATGAGTCCAACAGGCAAAGGGAAAGAAACTATTCTTGTGGCGGGAGGTTCTGGTCCGGATGGACCGTAGCCTCCTGCCTGAGGGGAGTGGTTCAAATAGACCATGTCCAGGGTGAGAAGGGTCAGCTGTGATCCGACCTGCTTGTCCCAGAGCCCTGGAGACGTACAGGTCCTGCAGAGATGGAAGTCTGCAGCCGATCACCTTCTCAGCAGAACGCACAATGCGCTGTAGTCTCTGTTTGTCCCTGGCTGTGGCTCCAGCGTACCACACGGTGATGGAGG
Organism: Chaenogobius annularis; assembly: GCA_015082035.1. NCBI lineage: Eukaryota > Metazoa > Chordata > Actinopteri > Gobiiformes > Gobiidae > Chaenogobius > Chaenogobius annularis. The sequence goes on from BJKM01000643.1 coordinate 58,590, forward strand.
AGGTGAGGATGGACTCAATGATGGCCGTGTAAAACTGCACCATCATCTGCACTGGCAGCTTGGCTTTCCTCAGCTGCCGCAGGAAGTACATCCTCTGCTGGGCCTTCTTGATGAGGGAGCTGATGGTGGGCTCCCACTTGAGGTCCTGGATATTGGTGGTGCCGAGGAAGCGGAAGGGAGTCCACGGTGGCGATGGGGGGAGTCTGTCATGACGAGGGGGGGCTGGGGGGCTGTGACTTTCCTGAAGTCCACGATCATCTCCACTGTCTTCTGGGCGTTGAATTCCAGGCTGTTACCCCACACCTCACCCCTCCTCTCCCAGCTCCTCCCATCTCACCTCTCCTCCCCCATCCTCCCATCCCACCTCCCTCCCCCAGCTCCCATCCTCTCCTCCCCCTCCTCCCATCCTCCCCCTCCTCCCCATCCTCCCATCCCACCTCTCCCTCCCCAGCTCCTCCCATCTCGCTTCTCCTCCCCCAGCTCCTCCCATCTCGCCTCTCCTCCCCCAGCTCCTCTCCACCTCTCCTCCCCCAGCTCCTCCCATCTCACCTCTCCTCCTCATCTCCATCTCCTCCAAGCGGCTCCTCCCTCTCCTCCCCCATATCCTCCCATCCCACCTCTCCTCCCCCAGCTCCTCCCATCTCGCTCTCCTCCCCCAGCTCCTCCCATCTCGCCTCTCCTCCCCCAGCTCCCTCCATCAGAACATCTCCAAAGCGGCTGCTGCTCTTGAGGGGATTTCACACGCATCTCTGCTTATCTAACAAGGATGTTGAGGCCCAGCAAAAACATCTTCCATATCACATATTAAAGGAGGAAGTGAAGAGTTATTTCTACAATTTACATCCACTCAAACTCTCTTTTGACAGAAGTTGGACAAAGATCAGTGATGTTGCTAACAAAAACAAAACAAACAACAAACTATGCTGTCGATTGATGGTGTGTGATATTGACAAACATAAAATAAAAAGTATCTCAGTATTTTTTGGGAGGGTTACATGATGATACTCATGCTATTAAGATGCAAGTATTGAACAGTAAATGTAAAATTAAACACCGCAGTGCGAGTGCGATTTTAATCCGCTCTTCTTCTAGCCTAATTAAAACATTTTGTATTGTATAGACACGTGTTATTAGAAATGTGCAAATCTCCAGAGCAACAGATATTTCCAGTGCAAGACAGTTTCCAAATTCTCTATAAATACAAGAGGGATCAAATATTCTGTGGACGTTGTTTATTTATTTACACTAAAACCTCTTCGAAAGTTTTTTAATTCAGTATTTTACACAGGTCAAGTCTGGGTATTTTTAAACCGTTATGTGGCAGCCATTCATGTCACAAAATCAACTTTTAGTGTCACGATTATTGTGAAGAAACAGTATAAAGATTATTCCCGATTACTGACATCGACAAAAGTGAATTCCAAAAGTTATTGTGATATAAACAGCTACTTATATAAAGCACTGTACTTTTTTGTCATACAGATTGAATTGAAATTAGTTCATTTGCCTCTAAAATATAGTCACGATTAATCATTTTTAGCTCTTACGAATATATTGTGAGCTGAAAAATCACAAATGTGGATTAACTGAGCGATCTTGACTAATGAGAACCAAACAGTACCATTAGAAAATACATTTGTTTACAACGATTTGTATTTGTGCACATTGCATATTGAGGATTAGTACATTTCTGGTGGAGTACTCGTGTGCCACAACAGAACAAGGTGAAAAAAGAGTTTCTTATAGATATGAGAATTGAAATGTGTTCTTTTTTTTCCATAAATGGCAGTTGTGGTCAGACATGGCCGTATTTTTGTGTGCAAAGAAAGAATAGGATTGCTTGTATGTGCTTTATGGCATAAGTTGATTTATTCACAGGATTATTTTGCAGTTTCTTCTTTTGTAGTAGTATATAGTGACCACACGATGGCGTTAGAGAAACATTTAGATTATTGAAGGTAATCTAAACTTGAAGCAAATGATTCAGAAAGACTTTCAGTTTTTGTATTTGAACAATTCATGACAATTCATTCATTAGTTATATATTTATCTTTGTATTTAATATAGCGAACACAATCTGACAAAAGAGTTTAAGGAATAAACCCAAAAAGTGGATAAATACTCAACTCACTGCCCTCAACTGCCAGTGCACACTCTGATTGTCATGTACATGTTTTTATATTTGAAAAGTGGTTACATGACAGTTTTAGAGCAATACGCTTTCAAATAATCGCAAATATGAGATGAGATGTGGGCGGGCATAGGGGGTAAGTCAAAACAGGCCTTAACCCTTGAACTCACGCCTCAGTTGCAGGACCAAACAGGATTACTCAAACATGCACACAGCCGAATCAACCGAAATACAACTTTGTGTCAGCCAATAATACGTTTAAAAGAGTTGATTTAGCGAAATACGAAATACGCGCGCGCCTTTCCTTCCCAAACGACGCTGCTGGGACGCGACACGGGGCAGGTGGAGGGGGGTTGGTGGTGTGTCCCGGCCCGGCAGACGGCTGTGCTCTTTAAACGCCTTTTCTTAGGCCTACAATATGGTGTGTGCCACTAAACTCTCCTGATGGACTTTAATGTAATTATCGGATTAGCTCTTCGCTGCCTCTCAATCTCAAAATGTTGACCACTCGGGCCACGGGCGTTGTGCAGGGCTGTGCTGTGCTGGGGCTGCGCCTGGGGGTCGTGTGGTGATGTGCCGGGGTCTTTTGTCGTCTGAACACTTCTTTTTGACAGCGTTGATTCGTCTGCCAGTGAAGGAGACGCGTGCGTAAAACGAGCTGGGGCACTTTACGCACGGCCAGGACGCACGGTTAGGTGCCGCTTGGACGAGATGCCAACAGGAAATACGATACGAATTGTTTAGTTAAGGGTAGGTTTGAACATACAATAGGCTGTATGAAATTGTATAATAGAGATTTCCATTGAGCATAATGGAAAAAGAGTTCTAGTGCTCAAGTCTAGGGAGTTCATCCCGTTCATAATGATTGCTTTTTGTGTGTTGCCGACTGCTGCTGCAAATCAATAAGCTTGTTCCTCACTGGGATTATATGGTCATTTAAATGTTAGCAACAGTTTTATAATGACCTACTGTATATGAGCACGTGGAATATTATTGACATTGACAAAGAGGCCTTACATGCATACAAATAAAAGGTTTTTTGTTTTGTTTGACAGGGTTTATTGTCATCTTGCTGGCAAAGACAACCCACTTTACATTATATCAGCCAATAGTTTGTTTTGGTTCTCCTTGAGGCTTTCCTGGTTAAATTACTAACTTTCTGTTTATAAAATCAAGTTTTGAGGCGTGCCCTGTGAGGCAACTGCTGCTTTTTTTTTGTGCTCTACAAAAGGTTTTTGAATTGAGTTACACAATTGAATAAAATAACTAATGACCATGTCGCTATTGTTTAACCTTAAACCTTTACTGTGATTCCTTCCACATGTTTGGTTGAAAGTCTAAATTTTGAATATAAAGGAAGGTTCAAGCAACCTTCCAGTATAATATGTTGTATTCTGATACACTACTGTTCATTTACAGAAGGATGATCTGAATAAATGCTTGCAGGTAATTATGTGGCTTGAGCATAGATACTGTACTGGCAATTAATTGAAGAAAATTCCTCAAAACAGTGACAGGTGCAGCACTAGTATCATAGTCCAATGTTTAAGCACTTTTCTAAATGAATAGTCATTTATTATCAATACATTATGCATTGTGTACCTTTATTCATTTAATTGAGTTCTTGCATTCTAGAATGCAGGCACTATCGGGATTCGTCTTCAAATTTGGATTTTTTCCCTATCTCTTAGGGTTTCCCTATCCCTATCTATTAGACCTATGCCCCATTTTGTACAGTTTGGCCTCTATGGCCCTCCACACCAAATCATGACATAATAACAGGCTTAAATACATGAATATTAAATATTAGCACAAATGCACCAAAGTCGTCAGCGTGAACTAAATTAATTGAAACGTCATAACTATAATTTTTTGGCTGCTCTAATAAAGGCTGCATAGTGCCCCCACCAAAGAAGAAGAAGAAAATCTAAAGAATAAAATCTAAAGAATAAAGTCTAAAGAATAAAGTCTAAAGAATTAAGTCTAAAGAATAAAGTCTAGAGAATAAAGTCTAAAGAATAAAATCTAAAGAATAAAGTTTCAAAAGAATGGCGGTAATGTAACACTATGGATACAAACCCCCACCAAAGAAGAAGAATAAAGTTAAAAGAATAAAGTCTAAAGAACTGTACAACTGTACAGATTATGGCTGAGCATGTCTGTCCATGAAAAGACATGGAAAAATGGAATTCTACAACATTTAATATATTCCACATTAAGAACAGGAGCAGGATGAAGTCTTCACAAACAAATATGGCCACTTGTGGTTAACTTCTAGCTATGTTTAATAGAAAATAATTGAAAAAATAGTTCCATTGCTTTACATCAACAAATGAAACACATAAAAATATTTCGCAGACCACATGGTACAAACAGTGTTTTTACTTTGTACTTTGTAGGTTCTTCTTGTCCAAGTCTTACGCGTCGTCCTGTGGCGATGTCGCTGTCTTCTTTACCCGAATGGAAGCAACTGCTGCTGGAGAGGAAGCGCCGGGAGGAGGAGGCGCGGGAGCAGAGGGAGAAACAAGAGGAGCAGAAACTGGCCAACATGCCGGCTTGGAAACGTGGCATCATTCAGCGCCGAAAAGCTAAACAGGACGGTCCCGGAGAGGCGTGCCCCATCGAGGCTCGGTCCCCGTCAGACGGACTCAGTGACACAGACAGTTCAGTGACGGTTAATTTAGGAAGTGACCTATCCACAAGTCCCGATCCAGGAATGTGGTTGGACGGGGATCCCAAATACGAAAGTCAAGTCTCTCTAGAAACGATCGTCCCTGTGAATGAAAATCCATTTATAAGGATACAGAAAATGAAGGGGAGAGATGTGGAGTTGTGTAGTCCCAAAAGCTATGACGAAGAGGCAGGTCGCGGTAGAGATTTTGAGATAAAAATGGAAAAGTTTAGAGATTTGAGTGAAGGGAGAGACAAGGAGCAAAGCGCCAAGCAAAGCAGCAGGAGTGTTCCAAAAGAGAAAGATCGCAACCTAAAGCGGCAGGACAAGGAATTTGCAAAAGTGAAGAAAGATGAAGAATACGGAGATTCAGATTCGCCAAGTCCATCGTTTTCATCAACTGCCCCGTGTCTAAGGACGATAAGGGCGGATAATATCATAATAATTGAGCAGGAAAGAAAGAGCAACGAAGACAGGAGAGGTCGATGGAAGGAGTCGGAAAGGTGTGAAGAGGACATCCAAAGTAAAAGAGCACTTAAAATGGATTTGAAAGAGATTTTAGCTGGAGGTGGTAGCGTCACTGAGATCAGGGCTTCGGAAGTTCTGATAATCCAACCACCAGAAATGAAAAATAAAGAGGAGGTGGATAAAATCGACGGAAAGGGTAGAGACGGAAGAGATCTTAGAGCGAACATGTCATGGCTTAAGGAGAAAGCTAAGGAGTCGGTGAAGGAGAAAGAGCGTCCGTGGGGTCAAGCTACGGTGATCAAAGAAGACAAAAAGGATAATTCAGATGATTGCGTTTTTGTAGAAAGACGTGGAAGGGTGAGCCAGCTGCTTTGCAAGTTTGGAGAGCATCGCAAGCCGCCATCTCGGTCCAAAAGCTCTGAAAAATCTAAATCCTCCACAAAATTTAGGGGTTGAGGCAGAAGAAGACGAAAGAGAGGTCAGAAGTGCGCAGCTGAAAGGAGTCCCCAAAAGGTCGTTTAGCTTTTCCGATAGAGTTTTTAGCGCCAAGGAAAATGGTAATGAGGAGGAGGCGAGGATGCGAGAGAGGATACACTCGGAAAAGGAGTATTGGACTGAGGTGGGAAGCTTGGGAAGGGATAAGGGGACAAAAGCAAAAATGGGATGCGCTCGTTTGTTGGAGAAAGACAGGTGCGGAAGACATAGACACTGGCAGACGAAAGAGAAACAAAACAGGAACGTTGTAGACGGAGAGGAAGGCTTCACAACTGCGAGTGTTAAGAATGTGGAAGGAAAAGAGTTTCGGCAAGAGACAGACGACAGAGAGACAAGAGAAAAGAATTCGCAGTTGAGAATAGAGTTAAAGGTTGAGGGCAAAAGAGTCCCGATTCGGCAAGAAGGCAGAGCAAGAGAAAAGAATGAAGACAACATACGCAGAGAAAGGAGAAGAAGATTGAGAAAGGAGTTAAGGTTGAGGGCCAAAATTATGAATGCAAAATGTTTGAGGAGAAAAAGCCAAGGGGCAAGATTGGGATAGCAAAAGAGGGAGAAAAATCTGCGAGATGCTACTTAAACACAAAGCAAAAGATAAGCATGAATCTGCATGTAGAGAGTCTTCAGGTGGAGAAAGAGGGTAGCTTGCTTCACGCAGGAAGAGTGCACGCCCCAACTTCCTGTCCTGAGGTTGAGGAAGGAGAGGAAGTTAGACGGACAATTCAAATAGACAGGGACTAGCTTCAAGTGGGATAGGAACAATTTTTCACCCTCACCGTCCCCACAGAATGAAGACAACATCAGGATATATCCTCCGATATCAAATTAAACCTCTTGTCAAGCAACAGCGGAAGGGAAGGTTTTCAAGCATCAAAGAACAGGAAGTGAGAAAGGAGAGAAGATGAAAGAGACACAACGAACAAACAAGATACAAGACTGCTCTCGAAGAGTTTAAACGCCCGTGTCTTCTCCCTGCTCTCTCCTTCAACTCAGAAGGACTTTATTCACCATCAAGACATTTCCAAGCAGTCAAAGCCACACGACGACAAAGCCCAACTAGATGCCAAAAAGAAATACGTCAGGAGGGTATCAATGATTTCCACTTTGGGGACTAGTATTGGTATGAACATGTAATAAAAAAACAACCACACACACACAAACACCACACACACACCAAAGTTTAAACTGCGTCTCTTAAAATCCAAATACCACAAAACCAAATCAACCCGGACTGTATTTTATGTTAAACTATCTCAATTCAGGCAGAAGAAATCACACATTAACAATATATAACAAAGTTTAATAATATTCATATTAAGAGGAGAAAAAGCAAAGCGGTGTGCAAGATTGGGATAGCGAGATTTTGCTTGCAATTTTTGCATCGTCTATATTTTTCACTGAGGGAGAAAATTCCTCGCTTGTGTATCGGAATGTTTTAAAGCAGGGAAACGAAAATGTAAAGTGTTACAGTCAGTCGTCCTCATTTTTACAAGTTGAGTCTTTTACTACCTCACCACTACCAATAATAAAATCATACATTTACTACTATGAAAGAGAAAATTAGGCAGCAAATAATTGAAAAATAAAACACAAAGCAAAAAGATGCAAAGGATAAAGCAGATTTTGAAGTGGAAGTTGCATGTGAAACGGCAGCTACAGGCACAACAATGGCAGGCGCTGAAATAGAACAGGAAGTAGAGAGTCAAATTCGGCAAAGTGATGCTGAGGTGGAGAAAGAGGTAGCACCGTCGACTAGCGAGCACGCTGCCGACGTCACGCAGGAAGTCAGCGTTGCGAAAGACTGCCCCCAACTTCCTGATTCTAAGTCTGAGGTTGAGGAAGGAGAGGAAGTAGACTGCGGTGGTGAAATTAACACAGAAAGCACTAGACCAGAATCGGACGGCGAGGAGGAAAACGTTCAAAATGATCAGGTGAATGAGGAGGACTTCTTTTGAAGACGACAAGCAGTTTTCGGAAGAAGATTTGAAGGAATTGACTGGGAATTTTGAGTCGGAAGAGTCTATTTCACCTTCACCGCCAGATTCAAACTCACTCGAAGCCATGAGTCGAATCTACAATTTGGAGACGGTCGGTTCGAGATCTGGACTGTGCTTACGCGATAGGACATCGGATATATCCTCCGTGCACCTCATCAAAATTAAACCTCTTGGCTCACAGCAACACGGCGAAGGGATTAAAAGCATACAACGTCAAATTGAAACCTTCAAGCTCAAAGAACAGGAAGTCATCAAGCCTCAACTTTGTTCATCACGAAACTCCAACGTGCAACACAGTCCAAAAGGGAAGACATTGAAAGAGGACACAACGAACAAACAAGATGCAATATTGAGCCCGCAAATGTCTCCAAAAAGAGTGAACTCTCCTGACCAAAGTATAGAAATCAACGCCTCCATTTTGCGTTGTCAATCGCCGGAAAATTCGCTGAAAATTTTAGATTTGGCTCCGACGCCCGTGTCTTCTCCCTGCTCTCCTTCACCGGCTCAATCGCCCAGTAATTCACCGGCGCCAAGTCCAACGCCAACGACTTTATTCACCATCAAGAGTGCCTCCGGAGGGCAGGTGAAAAGAGGCGCGACTATTACGATTACGCCGAAGAAGCCGCAAGTTCAAGCGCCATCGCCGACGACGAGGACAACAAGCCCAACTTCTAACACCTCAGCCCCCGTGAATGAACCGGCGAAAAAGAAATACCCAACGGTGGAGGAGATAGAGGTCATCGGAGGGTATCTAAATCTGGACAAGTCGTGTCTGGTGAAGAACAGAGGGACGTCAAAAAAGGTACACTTACAATTTGATTTAATGTATGTTTTTCCAGGTAAAACTAGTATTGGTATTGAACATGTAATAAAAAAAAACACACACACACACACACACACACAACAGTTTGAACTGGTTCGATGGCTAATTCAATTTAATGCCACACTTGCACATCAAAATTGAGACTAAACGTGGACAAAACCCCAAATCAACCCGGACTTGGTCAGGACTAAACAAGGACTAGAACAAGATCAAACCAAATCTACATCACGACTTAAACTATCTCAATTCAGGATCAAATAACGACAAGGGTGAGAACACAGAAGCTCACACATTACAATATAATAACAAAGAGCACAAAATAAATAGTAATAATATTCATATTAAGTAAAGTAGCACATATGGCTATTGATTGTGTCAAACAAGGTACAAATATGCAGATGCATTAAGTAAAAGTACAAGTAAATTGCTGTAGTAAATGGAAAAACAGAGGCGAATCAGGGTATTTTGCTTGCCAGTTATTTTTGCATCGTCTATATTTTTCACTGTTAGTAATATATTTTTGTTTTCTGTTGCATCTTATCGTCGAAGCAACTTCCTCACTTGTGTATTTTGTTAATTGACAATGGCAATAAAACGTTCTGATTCTGCGATGCTGAAGCTTTGTTAGACTTTGATGGGGACAAATGAGTGGCAGAAATGTAAACGTGTTACTCAGTATTCATTACTGACCAACAACTGAATGAATCATTAGTCCTCATTTTCTACAAGAGCAAGTCGAGCTACAACATTGAGCTACTACTATTACTACCTCCACCACTACCAATAATAATACCACTACATTTACTACTATGCTCTCATAACACGCTCTAACCTTCTGCATTTGTTGCACAAAGACTGATTTTAAGCTCTAGATTGCTGCTAAATTGAGTATTAAGCTCTATCTAAAATGCTAATTGGGCCAACAGTCAATAAAACATAACAATAACAGTGACGAGTTATATTAAACAAGCTTAATTTCGCTATAACGGGGTCAGTAATCCACCGCAGAGGCAGAAGAGCTGGTGCCAGGCTGAGTCTCGCTGAAGAACATCCAGACTGCACTAAGCTGGTTAAAGCCTTATCAAGCACGACATCTTGATTCTCCACCATACAATCCAACAGGGATCTGCTCCATTTTGCTTCATCAGGCAAACAGCCAGTGTCTGTCTGCAGATAGTGGACCCCCCTTTGACCCCCTGTTTGGATGGTGAAATTGGGATAGAAAGTAGCTACAATAATGCCTTGGATTTAAATATATTTTGGGGTCACGTTTCTCGACCAAACAAAAGTGATATCTGTCATTATTTTTCTTTCCTTCTGTTATTACATTGATGTTCTTGATGTTCTTCCAGCTTTATGAAATCAAACGTTCTGAATGCAAACGTAAAGTTATTGTGATATATAAAAAGCACTGTACATTTTGGTGTACTTTTATGTCGTACAGATTGAATTGAAATGACTTAATTTTGCTGCTAAAATAGTCACAATTATTCGTTTTTAGTTCTTACGATTACATTGGAGCCTGAACAATCACTTGTCCTTGGTAGATCCTGATTTGAGCCCAGTTTGAGTCCTGATGAAGACTTGGTTTTGTTTCCTTGTCGTCCTTTTTTCTTGTTGTTTTTTTGTCCTGATTAAATCCAGGTTCAGTTTGAGGTTTAATCTCAGTTTAGAACCAATTTTGATGTGGTAAATGTGCAAATGCTGAACACTGCCGTAGTTTTATTTCAGTTTAGCTTTTGTCGACTCAATGTAAAACCCACAATTCACTTTTATAAGCACAATTTTGAGGTCTTTTCACCATCTTTTAAATTGTTAATTGCACCGTCATGATTTGTCCTTCCATTCTGAAACCCCCTATATTGTGTGGGTCTCTCAATGAGATTACAGCATAGTATATTGACCAACGTTAAAAGCAAAAATACTGTATGACAAAGCTGATCCGAATGTGTAATTAAGCTGTTATTCGTCCTTGAAGCGACGACAGAATAGTTTAGGAAAAAGTTATCAGTTATTGTCACACATTCTGAGCCAGTGAAATGTCTAATAATTACATCCATTAATTGGCCTGAACATGGTATTGTCTGAATTAATTATAGCCTCCCTTTTATATGAGTAAATAACAAAAAAAAACATTAACATGAAGAATTTTTATATTAATGATCTTATTTTTTAATGTATCATTTTATTCTGTTATTAATCATTTCATTTTGATTATTATCCTTGTATTCATGTTTTATTGTGTATTTTTCATATGCGATTGCTCATTTCAGTTGAATTATTTCTTAGTTATTATCTTAATTAGAAAATATATTTACAACTAGTCTCTTGTACCACTATCACTGCTGCCAAGTTCAAATAAATACATGATTCTAAGATACAAATACTGAAACGGTGACACATATAGTACAACATAATCTGATTGAACAATTGCTCATGGTGTTATCTCTTTGCGTCGTTTTACCTGATTGAATTGAGTCCCAGTCAGCTCTTTGTGTCTATTTCTGTCTCTGTGCGGAGGAAGTGAAGTCTGAAAAAGGAAGTGGGTAAAAGTATCAGCAGCAGAGTTTCCAGAAACTCTGAAACGTCCCATAACAACAACAACAACAACAACAACAACAACAACATGTTTGTGTAAGAAAAACGGATACATCTGTCTTAGTCTACTTTAAATGAGTTGCCAAAATGTCATTCGATTAATCAGGAAAAACAGACTAATTGCAAACATCGGGGGAATCCATTTCTCAAAAGAAGAATACAAATACGATTATAAAACAGCTGCGGTTTCTTGCACAATCGAAATCTGATTATCGCAGTTGTACAATTATGAAAATCTGATTTACTCACGTCAGATTTTGCAGTTTGCATGTCATTTAAATCATTTTAGAGGTCCAGAAATCAAATTACAATCAGCTGTTGGTGGTCAAAATCTGATCACCCAGTATCTAGATCTGATTTTGGGATCAAAAGAAAACCGATCATTAAAAGCACACGTTGAGTAGAGTAAACGTTGCATTTGGAAGACAAAGTGCATGACTTTTCAAATAGCTCTTTCCATTTTTAACATTTTCTCCTGCATTTTTGTCTTTGCCTCTTTCATTTTGCTCTTTTTTGCACACGTTTCCGTCCCAAAACTTGTGCACAGGTGTGAACATCCAGAAAGAAGTCAGATTACTCACATTTCAATAATCTGATAACTCCAGAAATCAGACAATAGAGTGCGTTTACATCAGGGTCTTTATTTAAGTCTCCTGGTTTTGTTTGTGTCCATGCAAACACAGTATCCTGAGCTCAGTATTCCTGTTATGACAGCATCCTGGTTACCAGAAGCCGAGATGTTCTGATAGTATCCAGAATACTGTGACATGTAAACGCAGTGTCCGGATTTCTCACACCGCTGCTGTACTGCGCGTGTGCGAAGTAAAAGGATTATTTTATTTGTATAATTGTATCATGACGTTACAATTAAGTCAGCTGCTTTACAATACAACCAACTTTTAACAGCAAACTCTTTTCTGTGACTGCGTGTTGCTCTCGGACGTCTTTTACGGAAGTTGTGACTGCACTTTTCACGCTCAAGTTCTTTGCACAATTGCTGGCACGTTTAAGCTAGCTCCCTGCCATAGCTGTGCCTCAGTTGCCATAGTTACCACTCTGTCCTCTATCCTCATCCTGTTTTCTTGTCAACACACTGTCATGACCGGGATATTTGTGACCATATAAACACAATATAGATATATATTTTTAAATACTTTATTTTGAAGTTTTAAGAAGGAAAACGTACGTACAAAACAGCCACATAAAAACAATACAAAATATAAATCATCAGTCAATTGAGCGGCAAAACCACAGTAATAAAGTGAAACAAATAAAAGAGAAAAATACAATAAAATAAAATATAATAATATATACTTTTAATGGAAACAGTGAAAAAAATCATGCAAAAACAAATGCGTTTTTTAGTGTCGGTTGATATTGAGCAACGGCATGAATCCTTAAAGCAAAAGTATCAATCAATCAATCAGTCGGTAACAAATTAAAAGTTATTGTCATAGCAACACACCCAGTCCCTCGTTCACAGATAAAGTCGTCCTGATCTTAAGGCCGCTCGTCAAAGGCTGATCCCTCTCTGTCGCTGTAGTATTTGACTTTCCCTTTCGCCGCCGCTTCACAAACACATTTAGCCCCTGATGGATTTGTGCGTCTCCGCCACCTGTCGCTGTCGGGCGCTCTGACATCACACCTCAGGCTCCTCCCACAACTCTCACTGACCACTGGGATGGGTTTGGCTTTCTTTCCCGCATTTACATCTATTTTGCATGCATGTCTGTGAACAAATGTGAGGCATGAGACGGTTTTTATTGGTAAATGTAGCGCAGTAATTTATCATATCATTTATAATAGTGCCTAATGTGCAGAGATACAGATTATTTTAGTTTACTGTTGAGAAGGTAATTTGGAAAAACAGGAAAACTACGTTAAAGGCTCACAATTCACTCTGTGTTTTCAAAAGACAGATCTATTTTGGAGCAATAAAAATGTTGATTCCATCCTTTTTGAGCAAATCCTCTCAAGAAAACTGTTAATAATAATAATAATAATAATAATAATATGTGTAGACGAGGGTGTCAAAATCAAACAAACGAAACAAAAGTATCTGTTTGTGCAAATCAACCAATTAATGAATAATATTTCTCCCCTTTTTTAAATGTGATCAAACTTAAATTATGTTTCTTAAACTTATCATGCAAGAGAAACTACACAAATAGTAAAAAAAAAATACTGAATGTGTTTTAACTCACATGACATTTTTTTAATCATAAAAAATATAACTAGTTTTTTCACCTTCCACTCTTATATCATTAGAAAAAATTGCAGAAAAGTATATTTTACAAAGTAGAATCAATTCTTTACATATTTTTCCTATGTAACTAATGCCAAAAACTTTAATTATCGCATGTATATTTGTAGGCGCATACTGAACGAGTGTAGCTGTAAATAGCTGTGTGTTTGTGTGTGTGTGTGTGTGTGTTTGGTGGTTTCTTGCGTAGCCTGTGCTGTGCCCGCTGTGTTCAGCTGTTCTAATCGGGTTCAGGGGCAGGATTAGTGACTGTGGTTCACTTTAGACCAGGACTTTCCTGTGTGTCGACTGCATCAGGTGAAGCGACTCTTTAGTATAACATATAACGTGAGTGTAACAAAAAAAAACAATTTACAACAATATTTAAAATGCTGTCTTTTGTAAAATGTAAAATGTATACTGCTGCAACAGAATCTTTTCATGAAACCGAGCGGCTACTTCCGGTTGCCTTAAAAATGCGGAGCTCCACTTCCTGCTGCATTCATTCCTTACGGGGAATTAGCGCAGTCTCACTCAAATAAATCAATAATGAATGAATTAACACAAAGCGAAGAACGAGTTACAGATGGATAATCACAGGCAGCATGTTAAGACCTTTACGTACCATGTAAATACAGCTATGTGTTTATAGAACAGAGCGTTTGTCTTTAAGCTAATGCTAACATACAATAAATGTCATCAATAATGTTAAAATAGCACCACAAACTTAACTAACCAGTTCAAGAAAAAAATGTCAAGTGTCAATTGTAAGTACTTTTATCAAGTTTGTCTGTTTTATGTTTAAGTTAGCGCATGTTAGCCTTTAGCTTTGAGACAAAACATGCAGGTTTCCTCCGGTGACATATTTAGATCGTGACATATTGTCCACCCGTAACTTTATTTGTATTTATTTGAGCAAATTTCTGCTAATTCCCACAGAGAATGAAGTGAACGAGAAGTGAACTTGCCGGGCTCATTGTTGACTTGGACTTGAACTTGGACTTGTGCAACATTTCAATATCGAGCGTCTTCTTCATGGGTCTGAAGTGACTTGGCACACTCGTTGCTACTGCCACCTTGAGGACGAAAGCAGCATCAGTCTTGTACAAAAGACTGATCTAAAATTACACTGAAAAGTAAAAAAAAATAAAATAACCAGTACTCTGAGTAGTTTTCTTTTTTCTTTTTCATAAAATACAATGTTGGCTGTGGTATTTGTACATGTAATTGAGTACATTTTTAGCCATGTAACTATACTTTTACTTGAGTGCAAATATTCAGCACTCTTTCCACCTGATGATGACACAAATGTTGACTTTATTTGGTGTATTTAAAATCTGTTTAAATTATAGTTTATATTAGTGGAGAAAAGGGTAATAATCTGTAGCCAATAACAGGGAGGGACATCACACCAGGGGCACTCATTCCATCCAAAGTTTATGCATAACTTAAACAAAAGAAAAAAACATTAATCAAACAAAATAAAGTCGCTTTCATATATTTGCATAGGTCCCAAAAATTTTTTAAATAGTGACATTGATGTGGGTTTTGGCCCAGCGGTTGCTGTGTAATTTACAAACAGGAAGTAAAATTATAAACCTAAAAAATTTGCTATTCTGGGATAAAATGTGTGTAATTTTTAGCAAAATCTGAAATATATTAATCTTAACTGCATTTGCTCTTGCCTGGTTACAGTTGAGGTAACTAGTCCTGCGTAAGCAAGAGAGACTTAGAGGGGAAGTCTATGCTGAACTTGTACTAATGTTTGTTTGTTTGTTTGTTTGTTTTAGTTCAGAAATATTTATCACTGTAAATAATTCTCAGAGCACAATTAAATCACCCCAAAAACAAAATTGCAAACTAAGCCTGATATTGATTTATTATCCACACTTTTATTCATTCAAAGTGGGCTCGTTTCCAGTACATACTCGAGCTTAAGTGGTCCGCCCTCTTGTTTCCCCACCTGTGCGGAGTTTGCGTGTTCTTATTTGCATCTTTGACCGTTACCGATGCTAACGTCACTCATAATGTGGAGAAACACGGCTCCAGATTGCCCCAGCGGCACCAAGAATGGGTCAGATGTATTTTTAAAGTGGACAAATGATGTAAAATAGACTTTCATCTTTCAGCAGTCTTCTCTCATCATGGATTTACATAATTTGGGGGGAAGGCTGTAGTCCTGAAGTCGTTTAGCGTCTTAGTTGACCACCATTTTTACTCATATGGCTTAATGTGGAAAGAAGAATAGCATGAAATACGACATCTGGAGAGTCGGGAGTGAATGTGAAATGTATTTGCCTTTCTACGCTTGTCTTCTTTGGGTCAAATACAGAATATGGTTGGATAATCTAATCCCACCCTCCATTCAATCATGATTCTTTTTGTCCAGTATGTCGCTGGATATATAACATTTTGTCATGTCTAATCGTCAGTGATAGAAGAAGAGATTGTGTCATTCTTTGTGTTTGATTGCACAGATTAAAAGGCTGTGTCATTTACGATCATGAAATCCTTATTAAAAGCTATTTTGGTAACACTTTATAATAATAATTACACTTGTTCCTGCCATAATAAAGCATAAACAAAGACTTAATTCATAGTAAACAAATACTTTATGAAGAATGAGTCATGCTTAGAAACTAGTTCTCTAACCTTAACCTTAAATAAATTCATCCTTTTTCCACTTTTTGCTTTTTGGTCACTTTGCTCTCTCAGCATAGCCTTTCATGTGGAAACAACAACATTGTCCAATCTGCTCCCTCTTTGTTTTTATTATTTAATTTACTTCACTTCATCCATAGATTTACATGGAACATTGTAAATTCAATGGCCGTTTTCTTTAAATGCATTTTCATCTCACAGAAACATAAAATCAGCCCTTAAAGTAGCACCTGCACACACCAAACTTTTCAATCTCGTACTGAACAAGATTTTGATGGATTGCACTGAAGGACTTGTTCACATCTAATTCTAAGTCTGATTTATTACAGTTTTAAGTGTAAAAAATGAGGCAAAACTTTTTTTTTAACGCCAATTTTCAGTCAGATCACGTTTACTCAAAAACGGAATAAATTATCCAAAATCCCCTTTGTTAATTTCTAATCTAATCTAATCTAATCTATTATGTCAACAAAGCAAAGCAAGAAACTTAAATCTGACGCTGTCCATTGATTTTAATGTCCCAAATATGTGCAATTTTGGCCATTTTTACACATAAAAGGCCTTATTTCTATATGAAAACATGACATGATGAAAAACTTGTAATACATTTTTTTCTTACATTTGTGTGAATAAACTGCAGGAGAAGTTTCAAATCGATATCTTTAAATTTAAGTTTTTTCCCCATTCACCTGCAGCGTCTCGCCTTAAAAAAACACATGTTCTTTAAGTCTTTGTGAATTAATAAAGACTGTAGTTATTATAAAGAAGTACCGCCATTTTTAATTTGTTTTTGAAAAGACTAAACAAAGCTGAATTGTCTTGATTATATATATTTGACTCCGTGTTGTGCCCAGGTGAAGGTGTGTTTCTCGGAGGAGCGCCTGGAGCAGCTGTGCGAGTACCCCTCAGAGACCTCCATGTGGGCCGGCTCCCCGTACCCTCTGGACCTGGACTGGACCGACCCGGACCCGGACCAGGACGAGGAGATGCACGTGGAGACCCTCCTCCTCAAAACCACCCGGAGCATCGGCACGGCAACGGGACGCGGGCTCAGGGTGGGACAGTGCCACCCGCTGCTCAAGAAACACAGCGTCTGAGAAATGACCGTCCGAGGCTGCGTTCACACCCGAAAGCGGGCGATATCGGCAAAAATGAAGGTCGCAACGTGTTTTTGGAGGACCACAATAACAATAACTAGACAATGTTTTGGAGAAATGTGTTAAAACGTGTCTTTAAATGTTTTGGTTGAGGTTTAAGTATCAGACGAAAGAGTAAAAGACTGTACAAAATCAGTTTATAATCTTTTTTTGGAGGATTACAACACAACTTTGTAGCACTTTTAGCTTTTTTTCTCAGCGTTTTGATACACATTTTATAATAATATTCCAGATATTCAAATTTTGCAAATCTTCAAAACAGCAATCACAATGTTAGTGATAAAACAACTTGAAAATTGGGGTGAAAATGAGACTAAACCAGGACTAAGGACGTGTTCACACTTTTCATTGTTTGTTCTTAATTTCAAAACGTCTTTGATGTGGACTTGGTTTGCTCTTGTTCTAGTCCTCGTTTAGTCCCGATCTAGTCCCGATTTAGTTCTACTGTTGCTGTGGTGAATGTGCAAGTGTGAACGCATCCAAAAGCAGGACTTGAACACAACCGAACCGAGTCCCACCAGGACTAAACCGGCGTGAGTGCAGCGAACGCAGTTGTGAAATCAATTTGCATGCACGAAATCAAGACATAAAAGGTACTGCAACAACAACTTTGCTTTCTTTATTTCACTTTTTAGGCGTTTCGGGCCTTTTATAAAATGTAGAAAAAGGGGGCGAGAGCGGGAGTTTTTCAGAAAAGGGATTTGAACTTGCACTGGTTTTTCACTCGCACAAGTTACTTTTCTTAACATTTGAACTTTACTTCTTTTCCGTCACATTTAGAGCTTAAGCCTATGTTTTCTCTGGTATTTATATGAATGCACAAACTGTGGTATAAGTCCAGGAAACTAATGTCGTTTCAATATGTGTTTGCAATAAGTTTTGATTTCACTTTCGTTTCTGATTTTGCTCAAAAAACCCAAAAAAAACCATTGAAACTGACTGAAATCATTGTTACAAGTTGCTGGCACATTACGACGTTTGTAAAATCTGCAAATATACTTTTTTTATAATACTTGTTTAAATCTGCTTTGAATAAGTATATTTTAAAGGTGCACCGTGTCACTTCGCTTTCGGAGCTTTACCTGGGACGTCTCAACAGTGTGGCATCATCTTATCTCCACGGAGACATTAGGCGACGTACGGTAACCAGGCCAAGTTACACGTCAGGTCTGCGGAGAGACCGAGCGACCCTCACACGGACAATGTATGTTTTTGTGCATTAAAAACATCTGACGTACGTACGTTTAATAATGCCATACTGTGGAACATTCTCAGCAAAGTAATATCCCGACACTCCACGATAAAAGTTGCACAGTGCATCTTTATATCGAAGTGTATTTCTGTGTTTATAATATTGTTTTTGCAGAAAAGGAATGATATGATTTAAAAGAATGTATGGTTTTCTTGGTACATTTTGTAAAAAGGTTTATGTTTAAAAAAAAAAAAAAAGATCACGTGTCTATGCAATATTAGATGTACTTTTATATAATGTGTCGTAGTTTGTTGAATGTGGATGTGCCGCCTTCAGACAAGGGACAGAGTGGTTGTATCTCCTGCTCCCAGTGCCTCCAGAATCCGACCAAAACGGATGAAACGAGCACCATGAAAATCGACGTTTTTAGCGGGTTTGTCACGTTTTAGTCTCGTCTGCGTCTGTGGCCCTTCGACCTCACCCTCCCCGTCACGACACGGCCAGTGCAATTACTCTCTTCGTAAACGTGGATATGTGGCGAGTTTCTGTTTCCCGAAGTGTAACACAAAACTCTGGGATAGATCTGAACAAAGTGACTGTATTTGAACGAATAAAAAAAAAACGACATTGTTTCTGACTGATTGTGTTCAACCTCCGAATGTTTGAAATGTGCATAAGATATATTTACCTTTTTTCTAATGTGTGAATTGTACACACGCAAATTAGTGTCTAACGGGGAGATATTAAAGTGCAATAATGCTAATAAAGCATAAATTGCTTTCTTTGAACATATAGTAATGCCAGAACACCGCTTTGACGAGCTTTTAACAATATAATAACATCATTAGCTTACTCCGACTTGTATTTAGATGAATTGATTGATGCATGTTGGCGTCAGTCCTGTTTTCACCCACCCCCTGGTCCCCTCTCACATCCCTGCACATTACGATTGAGTGATACATAGGGTTTTAAAATGTCACTTTTCAAAAACACTTAAATGACAACATACTATTACTAAGCCGTTAACACTCAGTATGTAAAAAAAAAAAAAAAGCATGATATGTCTCCTTTAACCTTAAGCTCTAGATCCATACTTAAGCCTCATAATATCCCTGGCCTAAACGTCATCACTAAATGACCAATCACAACACAACAAAGAGGTAGTTATAAACAGTTTATTATTATTTTTTGCTAATATATATTACATAACGTTGAAAAAAATGTTTTGCAATCATGTCCATTAAAATGTAGACGTAAACAAAACATTCTAATTGACATAAACATTACAGTAGAGCTTTTATAGACTACACATTTTCACGTAAAACGCAACCTTACTGAAAACGAGAGCCAAAATCCGTATTAATTACGCGACAGTTATGATTTGACAAACAATAATACAATATAACATCTTTATTTGGTTGAAAGCTCGTTAAACTGTCAGTAAACAAATTGTGTGATCCGCTTTTTATTTATACATTACTTTAGCAAACGGCAATGTCTCCCCCTGGTGGCCAATCCTGTTAAGCGCGGCGGAACAGGAAATGACGTAACACAACACCTAATGGCGCTGCTTCGTTGAAATCTGGTTGAAATCTTCCATCATGACTTCTTCAACGTGAAACTCAAAAATAACACTGTATTTGCGTCAAGTTCAGCGCGGGGCGAGCACGACTCACACGGTTTGAACTCGGTAAGGCGGCAAACGCTTTGTTTACGCTTAGTTTTGATGCTTTTTCGCTTCAGTCAGTGGATTCGCCTTTGTTTTGGCGCTAGCTTCGTTAGCTCTGCGCAACAACCTCATTTATTTGCATTTTATTTTTTGGGAGCATTGGACAAACAGCTTTATACAACTCGAACAGTCCACGTTAAACCCCCAAAATGTAATTATTTCTGATTAAAATAAATGTATTAAAAAAAAAAAGTAATGTGGCAAAGTCATGAATGAAAGAGAAAATGTTAAAGTTATAAATAAATTGTACTTTGTTTTCAATCACAAAAAAAATCACAAATTAATGTTGGGGCTGCAGTGATTAATCAACTAATTGTGACCAGTGAATTATTATTATAAAAAAAAAGAAAATCCTAGCTGTATCTTGATAATGATCAAAGACAGTTTTTATGACAAAGACAGCTGCATTGTTAAATCCAAATGTCTAAAAAGTATAAACAACTTCAGATCATCATTACAATTACACTTTATTTGTTGTCGGTGTAATCCCTCATTCGTCCAGGAGTGTTCCATTGTAGAAAAAGATTCAGTTGTAGTCATCTGGACTCTGCCAGGGAACATTTTGAATGGTTCGTTGTCGGGTTGTCTGTGGCCCTCTGCTCGTTGTAAGTTTCAAAATGCGGCCCTGGGTGGAAAAAGTTTGGACACCCCTGATCTGGAAGCCTTCAATCGGCATATTTCAACCTTTTTATTTGGTTAAAAATGTGTTTAAATAGTCTTGATGCACAATAGAAATAATCGTTTGACTTGTCATAATATTCTGTTCTGTTCAAAGTTGACATTTTAAACGTGTCCAGGAGAAGTGACAAAAAAGAAACTACAAACTCTCCAAAGAGTCTACAAGAAGCCCACGTGTTTCAGAACATGTCTGTACTAGAGATGTCGCGATTTCTAATTTTAGTCCAACGATTACTGTGGGAATGAACATCGTGATTTAACAATCAGTAACATCACGACAAAAATGACAATAAAATCATCACTGTTCTTTCATTCTTGTTTTCTTAACACATTACTGCCCTCGTTTTATGAACTCAAACGTTCTGAATGATCAGTTTGACATAAACGGCAAGATAAAAAAGCACTTTACATTTTAAGTTCACATTTTTGAGGAAAGACTGAGCAGAACAAACTTCATTTTGCTTCTAAAATCATCACATTTATTTTAATTGAACTAAAAAAAGACTTAAATTTGTTTTAAAATTTTACCTTTCCTATGAATTTAATAATAAAAAAAAAAAAAGTGTCACAATTATATATTTTTAGTCTTTATCTTGTGACCTACATAATCACAATTATCGATCAAACTAATAATATTTACATTGCACAGATCCAAACTACAGGGTTAGCATTTTTTTATGCAGAATAACACAGGATATTTTGTTTTTGTGCCATTAGAAATTGGATTACTTAAAAAACTGCAGCCTTTGCATTTTACCAAATACCTCCATCCAAATTTCAGTTTGATTGCGATTCATTTTGCGGCCCTTGTACACACTCCCAAACCTCTGCTGATTCTGTTTCTGTACTTATCAGCGATGGCGGCCCCTCCTCAGCAGCAGCAGCACTTGCCCCCCGGAGCCACGGTCGCCCCGGGACAGCAGCCTCAGCCCGGCGCCATGAGGGAGATCTCGCCCGTGTTCCTCTGCCGCATCGGACAGGAGACGGTCCAGGACATCGTCACCAGGACCATGGAGATATTTCAGATCTCACGAGCCACACAGGTGCGGCCCGACGCAAACATCACCAACGTGACGATTCAGTTCAACTCTTTTCAACACATCCAGGAGCATCAAAAGCCTTGTACCTGACTTTAAAGTGCCCCCTACTGGTCGGGCGACTCATTGAACTAAAATGCAGTTTAGCTAGATATTTTAAATTTAGCGACATCACACAAGGAAATGACCCAGCAAACACCGGGCAAAAACTCATCTAATGTCAGTGTTTTATATTCAACAAATGGAAATATGTGAGAGCGACTTTATTTTGTTGAATTAATGTCTCGAGGGTTAAAAAAAAAAGAAGTTTATTTTGAGTAAATTCTGCATAAACGTCTGTCTGGAATGAGTGTTCCTAGTGTGATGTCACTTCCTGTAATTCTCCACAAATAATTACTCAATTGGTGTAAAACTATCATTTATATGTACAACAGGTATAAATACACCAAATAAAGTCAAAATTAGAAAATCATAAAAACCTGTCATACATCACTTTAATTCTTTCACTTGAGGAAAACACAATGTTATTTTTGTCTTACTAAAATACCCCAAAACATAGACAAGACTTTTGCTCTGTGTATTAGCGCTTCTCTCACACCTGCTGTTAAATGTCACGTTCACTCTCTCTTCATTATAACGTGGTAATCGCGAGTGTAAATTGCGAGCGTGAATCGAGCCGACGCCCGAACAGCTTCGCTCTCGGCCTCCGGTGCGTCTCATCCGCCCCGTCCTTTCTTCAGTTTCGCCGCAGCCGTCGGCTCCTCTCTCGCGCTGTCGTCTAATCGTCTCACTCGCGGTGTTGCGCCACAGCTTGTCAAAACGCGTTAGGGCGAAACGGGGAACTTTAGACGACTCGAGCAGCCAGTTTTGTCAGTAAAAATGTGTGGTTTGGAACAGAGGAAGAAATGATATATTTTAGTGTGTGTTAAATGGCACAGACTATAAGTGTGTGTAGTTTATGTCCCTTACTAAAAGACACTTTTATTTTGGTTTCGAAACTACGATATAAAATCAAACCTAAAATCGAGATCCTCAATATGAAGAAAATACTTTGATTATATTTTTGTCCCGTTATATTTCCCCCCTCGTTATAAATCTGACCGTCTAACTGAAGCTTCACTGTGTGTTTTTTGTTGTTGTCACTGTGCGTTTTCTGCAGCTTCCCAACGGCGTGACCCAGAGCCAGGCCATGTACCAGGATCGCTTCGGGAAACTCCAGGAGCATCTGAGACAACTGGCTCTGCTCTTCAGGAAGCTGCGGCTGCTGTACGAGCGCTGCGTGGAGATGACCTCCGACCTGCAGGAGGCGCCGGCCGAGGTCAGGGCTCATTATTGTCAAACACATGACTGTTTTTTGGCTTATTTTGACACTTGCTGAATCTTGTCCAGCTGGTTCCGTACGTTGGAGACGAGCTTCTGTCGGCCAAAGCGGAGCCGTGCAGTCCAGCCATCGTTCAAGAGCGGAAAGAAGTCATGGAGGTTTGGACTGTTCCTCTAATGTACTTCATAACCACATACTGTTATTTATTATTATGTTCAATGTCGTGCTTAGACTTTTGAAATGTGAGTCACCTGATTGATCACACAGCGCACTTTTTAATATTTCATCTCACATTTCATTTAAACCTCGATTCCAAAGTATTTACAAACATTTTCTTAATCAAATGAAATATCGTTTTTAGTTTCCGAGTGTTCTGTTGTCGTTTGGACCATGTGACCTCAGCTCCTCCTCCTTTCACGTAAAACCTCTGTGTAATCTAAAAGAACGTGTGAATTAAAAACAAAACAAAAAATCTGCGTCACGTCCAGTTTGTACGATTAACACGAGTGAATAACTCCATTATTATCGAACAAACTTTGTGTACTTCATTCCAAGAAAAAGTACTGAAAAAGTACGCGATATCGACATTATTGCCATATTTGAATATACTTTTTGACAATAATTCCAGCTAAAACACATTAAATTGACCTTTTATTCAGCCAGGTCAGACCCCATTGAGCTCGAGACCTCTTTTTCAAGTGTGACCCGGAGCAAAGGGGAAAACATGACGGCAAGAAAAGCCATTTAAGAAAATGGAATCAGGATCTCTATTTAAGAGCACCAACATCTTCTGTAAGATTCCCTTTTTGTTTTTTAAAATCGAGGAAAAACCCTATTTTTATGAATAAAAAATATGTTTATTGCTCTCAAATGTATGGTTCAATAAGACCCAAAATAAGACTAAATCAAGCCTAATTTAAGGAATAAGGAAAATTATGAATAAATCGACCTTATTTTATTGAAAAAAAGAAAAACATTTCTATCTATTGCGACACATTTATTCGATTATTGCCTTGTCCAGTATTGCAGTATTTATACTTCTGCGATATATTGTGTATGTATTCAATTATATATATTTATATTCACATATTCTAAAAAAAAACAAAACAGTAGTACATCTCATACCAATTTGATTCCCTCCAAACTAATCGTGATGGGTTAGGGTTAGGGAATCTCAGATTCACGCGAGACGAAGTGCTTTTGTGGCGTCCTGTACCTCCAGCAGGGGGCAGTGTCTGCTCCAGATGCTTAAACGCTGGTGATTATCTGAGGCGTTTCAAATCGTATCTTTTTGAGTAAACGTTTGCGGTGAAAGTCCCGACGGGCAGCAGATCTGTAGCTTAAATATAATCGCAGGTTCGTATTTTTAGTTCGTCCTGTTTTTCTAAGAATGTGTTTTGGTGCTTTATCGTGTAATCTTATGCTGTGAATGAAGGTAAACTTATAAAATCATGGTGTAAGAATACGTTTACCTTTTTATACATACAGAAGGGATGAGATGAAATTAAAATTAAATTGTTAACGTGTGTGAAAAATTATCCTGTGAGAATTTTACCCGTTTGTTTATGTCTGTCTTGGACAAAAAAAGGTTTATTACAAGTGAGTGGCCTCTTAAGAAGAAGAAGTGCTACAATGTCGGCAATAAAGAAAAAATCACTCATGTTGAGGCCGCAATTGGAGAATAGAACGGCACAATTTGATTTTAAATTGCCAAATTCACTTCCTTCCCAAGTCTCGTCCGTTTTGAGGATTGTTTCACCGTGTCAACTCTTTGTTGTCGTTTTCTTTTTGAATACAATACCAAAAAAAACAAATAATGGAACAGAAGACAGAGACGAAATGTTCAAACTCATAAAAAGTCTTAATATGTCGGTACGGCATGTTCAGTTTCTTAGTATGAGTAATTTTCTCAGTTTTTTCTAAAGTCAATACAATGCGTTTATCATCTTTTTACTGTATTTGTGAGCAAAAGATAACAAAGCCTAATTTAGTCTGGTGTCATTTTTCAGCAAAATAAAAACGGATTGTGTCAAAGTGGAAACCAAATCAACTTGTTTAAAGTGAGAAATAAACTTACAGTACCAAATTTCTCACTGTTAAAGCAATTTTGATCTGCACATGTTTGCTCGTAATCTGGGGATCATCATCATCGTATCGTAGAAGAAATTGAAATAAAAATTGGTCATAACTCCGCCATTTTGATATACAGATAGGAAAAAGAAAGAAAAAAGCTCTATTCCACAGCCCTTTACGCTGTTGCCATTGCCTGCCTGTATGTGCCATGTGCTGCCGTGGTGCCTGCCCGTGGTGCCTGCCCGAGTGTCCCTGCCGTAATGAGTGCCTCCCGCGCTGAGTTGCCTGCCGTGTGTGCGTGTCCTGCTATGTGGCCTGCCTGTGTTCGCCTGTGATCTGTGTTGCTGCTGGTGGAGCCCGTGTGGAGTGTGTGCGCCCTGTGCCTGCTCGTGAATGCCGCTCGTTGTGGCCTGTCGTGTAGCTGCACCAGAGAAGATGAGAATATATATGCAGTGGCCAGTGTTGTGAGACAAGGCAGGTTGCTGTCACTTTAAAAATGACTGTAATAAAAGTGAGCGTCGGAAGATGGATCTGGTGATTTTGGCTTGCTAATCAGTCATCTGTGAAGAGGACCACAGCCCAGATTCACTGGCCACATGACACCCCTTTGATTGATGCCTGCGCCCGATAAAAAAGACCATTAACTGTCCTACTATTAAACTGGGTAAAAATGTTCTGCTCCTCTAATCTCTCCTACACTCAAACCCCACATTTATTTATTATTTGGTTATCACCATCTTGTTCAGTTAAAGTGGATCTGACTTTTTGCTACTTTTATAGTGTGAAAATACAAATGCTTTTATTTTATCCAAAAAAGACTAGCAACTTTTAATGCACTGGAAGTGATGAAAGCGCATGTGACCGTGTATATGCAAATGAGCCTTCAAACCAGGAGTGTTCATGTTTCTGATTTTATAAATGACCCTTAGAACCGACATTTACTTGAATTATTTTCAATTAATTCAGTAATTCGAGAAATGTTAATTGCAATTTTAATGCCTTATTTGGTTATATGTAGCAATTTAATTAAACCCAATTAAGTTTGCAAATTAGATGGCGCTTTCGAGACCTGCAGTTAGAGTGCGCAGTGTCCCTTGTTTCTTCAGTCTGTGTTTGTGTTGCTATCGTAGTATCTCCGTCGTGCCTGTATTACGTATATATGCTATTATATATAACATATATATGTATGATCTATGCCACTAAAAGTTCGCCCGTGTGTACAGCTATGTGTGCATGTATATTATATGTATGCCTGTGCTGAGTGGCCTGTCATGTGTGGGTGTATATATGTATGATTTGTTTTTTTATTATTATTGTTATTATATATATATATATTTTTTTTTATAAATGAATATGCAAATAAAGCCTTCCGACCAGGAAGTTCCCAAGTTTTTGTTATTTGCTTAAAATTCAACCTGTTTCTGGCCGCTTGACATTGCCGGAAGTTTGCAGTCATCACGTGGCCTGATTAAATATGCAAATGAGGGCCTTGGAATCAGGAAGTCCTGAAGTTTCTGAAGCCACATGACAGGAACTAAAAAAAAATAATGACCCAATGGTTGCACCGCCTATCTTCCCTACAATCTCCCCCTGTACACACATATACACAACACGCGCACACACATAGATTGCCTGCAATAATAATAACCCCACAGACGACAGCTACAGCCACCTCCCGCCCCCCTCCCACATACAATCAAACAAAGCCTGTCTCTTACCTTGCGCATGACCAATCCTTCCATCTCTCCCTCGCCTATCTATGCATACTCTTCCCTTCTTCCTGATGCAAAAAAAAAGAAAAAAATACACCACCACACCTAGCAACCCAACACCTCGGACTACTACCTACTATATAGCCACCGTCCACAGCCCTACAGCGCGCCACTCTTCTACACCCCTCAATAAATAGAGCCCTGGTTTTTTCCCATCTATGCCTCTTTTTTTTTGCTGCCCCAGTCCGTCTCTCTCTCCTCTCCCTCTCTCTTCTCCACACTGCTGGGCTGGAGCTGGTGAAATATCAGGGCAAACGGATTCCAGCTTTTTTCTCTCAGGCTAGGGGTTGTTCTGTGCGATTTGGCCCTGGGGTGCGTTTCAGTGCTTGTGATGTGAGAGAGGGGGCATTGAGAGAAAAGAAGGAAAGGAATATAGGAAAGTGTGAGGGAGAGAAGCGCGCAATGCTTTATCTGTTCCTAAAGTGTAGTCAGCAATTTGTATTTGTGTATATATATTTTTTGATCTAGGCTGGCGTTGAACCAGCATCAGTAGGTGTTGACGCTCCCCGTGGCTTACGAAGGCCTGGAGGTGATCTCCATACATAATCAGGACAATCCACCTCCATGACAGGCAGATTCTCTCTGAGCTGGACTTGATAAGATTGTGATGGACCAGATGAGAATCTGCTGTGGGACGTTCAACGCCATGGTTAACGCTTCGGATCAATGACCTCGGGACATACAGTTCGACAGCTTATAAAACAACCATTTAACTTGTCCAGGCGGATCGGTGGGAATATAATATTTTAAGATCGGTTTCTATACTACTTTCTCGTCTGTCGTGTGATTGTTGGGAATTATCACCTCACCTCTGAATTTCAGGACACACAGACATTATGACACGGTCTCTGGGACTGTAACAGGTTCACTTGTTTGGATTAATTGAAGGGAGGGATTGGGGGCAGTTACTGTGTGGGGAAACAACCAAAGTGAGCATGGACATTTACGTTTAGGTTTGCTGGCACGTTCATGTTTTCTATGCACTTTCTTATTGTGCATTTATTTAATGTGGAGTTAAGTCCATAGAAACAGTATTGACTTTGTATCATTGTGCCTTTCCATGTTTGTCTGTGTCTTACTTCATTGAAGTGTTATTAAATAGCAAATAATATTTCAATAATGGTTCATATTTAATACTGTTATTCTGTTCACTGTGTTACCTAAAGTTAATTGGATTACTGAAATCAGTTTTATTCAATGACTGTACAATTTATGTCTCCAAAACCTTTTTAAAAACACTTTTCCACCAACTTCCTTTTTTGAAGAGTGCCTTTCATTTGAGGTCCACAAGTCGGTCCAGACATGAATTGTTTCATGTGAAAATCAGCCAATGTTTTTATTTTTAGTTTTTTCTCACTGCTTTGGTTACCAGGTTTGGCCTATTGAACTATATTTAAACCCTTGTTCCGTCCCAGCAATGCATAGATTAAAACGAGCAAAATGTGAATAAGAATCATTTTTGTGGATGTTTTTTTGAGCCTATATTTTTTTTGTTTTCCGTCCCAGCATGCATAGGATTAAAAAACGAGCAAAATCGATGGAATAGAAATCATTTTGTGGATGTTTTTGAGCCTTTTTTTTGTTTTGTTTTTTTGGTTAAATTAGACGCTTATTTTACCTCCTTATTGACAATTTGTGTCATTTTCTACCTAAAAATCCTGCTCTTTCTTTACTTGGCAGTTGAATTTGGCTACGTTCACGCTGCAGGTCGAATCACATTCTTATTCTAATTTTTTGCCCAAATGTGACTTCAAATCTGATCTTTTGCAAAGCGACTGCAGTCTGACTTCTGGGTGCCACTTTTATTTATTTTTATTGGAAAAGACTGGAATTGAACAGATAAAGCAACAACAGCGAAGAAGCTCGAAAGTGTAAAAGAAAAAAAAGAAGTGAAGTTTTGCACTGAAATGGTTTTGTGAAGTGGGACAAAGATAACGCTGACTCCCGGCTTCCTCTTTTATTGCCGACTCCCGTTTCTGTCCCGTTTCTTCTCCACATCGGACACATTTCACACATGAAAACTGATTTAAGTCACGTTTTATCTACATTCTGAACCGCCTCGCTCACAAAAATCTGAATTGAGCTTTTAAAACACGCAACTTGAACTCGGCCTTCGATTCCTACAGAACCCGTTTGACTCTTTTTTTTTTTTTTTATATATATATTCTGAATTTGTTTTTCTGAATTTGTCAGTTTCGCCTCAGGTCGGTGACGCAGCTGAACATTTACCATTTTGTCAACTCGGAATATAATACTCCCGCAGACTTTTATTGTGTGTGTTTGTATCTCAGGTGCTGCGTCGCGTTCAGTGACTGTGGGATTTCTCACACGACGCGCCCGCACGGCCGTAAATAACTGACAGTAAACTTATTTTTGTAAACTTTGGGACTAAAGGCTGTATTGTTTTGGTTACCTCATGTTTTGTACAGACACGTTTTCTAATAAAGTGTTTGAATGTTGTTTTTATTGGTGGATCACAATTGTCTATTTGAGAATCATTTAGTTTGAAATAAGAAAATACAGCGGGACCCCAAAGCACAGGCAAAGAAGAGGCTTTATGATTCAGGAAATGCATCAAAATGACACAGGAATCATGCCAATTTAGTGTTCTTGATGATGAACCTCATTCGTCTTGATTAAACTCCACCAGGACGACATCGCTTTAGCTTCACCTGCTTCAAATTGAGTCAAAATCTCCTTTTTAACTGGCCTTTTGCCTTCTAAACGACGAATCCATTAATCGAAAGAATAACCGCAAGACTTAAGACTAATCGATTAGTATAATAATCGATAGTTTCATCCCTAAATTAAAAAAAACGACCAAATCCATTAAAGCACTTGATTTTCACACTGATAAGAAGGTGTTTTAATCTGTTTAACTTGTTCCTAGCGCTCACAAACCCTTTGGCTCGTCGTTAATTTCCACATGCACTCATTTAATATGTTTTTAGAAGAGCTTTTTCCAGACTTTGAAGAGAAACTCAGGCCTATCAGCCAATCAGAGAGCTGCTTTTGGCTCAACAGGAAATATAATACTTCATTATTACTTGCGGACAGTGCGCAGCGGCTTGTTTTTGTCGCAAAATATACTAATTTACTAAAGAAAAAGGTCAGGCACCCCAAGTTTGTTGAAGCACTCACTTTTCTCTGAGTAAAAACAATATCGACTTTGAATCACGGCCGTTTAACACGAAATGTAGTCCAATTTCTTCCTCCAAAGTCTGAATTCTGCTCCAAACCTCACGCTTTCACGTTTGTTTTAGACCGAAGTTTATCGATGATCTGATTAAAATTGTACTAATGGCGTTGGCTGATGTACACCTTCAACTATATTCTATAAATGACAATAATTTAATACATGGATTGTTAGTTTTCTCATTGGTATATTTTGCTTCTACATCTTAAACTTTGATTGTTTTTCGTCGTTTCAGAAATGATAAAATAAATAGTGTCACATTTGCCCGCTCCAAAGAAAGACACGTTTTTGCTTTTATAAACTTTTATTCATTTTACACTCCGATCCTTTTTGAACTGGTCAGTTTCCATATTCTGGTATTGTCCCTTTTAGAGTTCCTCTCGTTCAGTGGAAACGCTCCTTTTTCGCAATCAAACGTCCAATTTTCGGCTCCCAAAACGATCCGCTATTTTTCCTCGTGGCGTTACGGAATAATTCGAAGCCTCGCTGTCGGGTTTTCCGGTCCGGAACAGTCCGCCAGGGTCTGTAAAGCGATTCACCGTCCGCTTTTAGAGCAATAAAAAGGCCTCAGAGCTAGGGGGCGCCGTTCTCCGGTCTTCACGCCTTCTCCAGATCTTTGTATTTCTTGCGGAGGACGGACACTTGGTCTTTGAAAAGCACCGGGTCCAGGCGAAACTGTGAGTGGACCAGCGGCATGTAGCCAAACCAGCTGGCAAACGAGTTCACGCACTCCTGACGCTGGTTAAAGTGCTCAGGATTGGCCCACGCCACGCTTTTGGTGCCCTGAAACGACGGGAAAGAGCAAATTATATACCAGCAAGAGGGAATAGGTGGAGAACAGTGCGGGAATGACGCATACGAGTTTGTGCTGATGGATTTAATGTTTAATGACTGTTTTGTATTCTAAAATGTTTGATTAAAGTTAGTTACAGACCACTTTGAGCAGCAGAACCCCCTGAGCCTTTCATTATACTTGACTGGTGTTTCTAAAGTGGGCCAAACAACAACAAACATTTGTCAGTCTTTGCTCGAGCGAGTGAAGACGGGTTCATCTGTCGACAGAGAAGTTAGGAATGGATGTATGGAATTTTAAAAATGTGTTTTAACACAACCTAAATATATTTTCCGCCATTTTATTTATTTTACATAATCAATCATTAAACTCCTTTGGAAGAAAATGAATACTTTCCATCAAAATGTTTCTAAATGGAAATTCCCCTCTGTCATAACTGTATCATGTATAGATTTAAGTTCCCCTGTCGACTTATTTATGTATATAATGTATTTATTTTATTTATTTATTTATTTCACGATGAGGAGAAAGTCATTCTTTAGTTTTCTTCATCGTCTTTGTGTCAGATCGTTTCGTGCTTCTTCCTTTTACGCACTCGTAGTCCAACAATAGCAGCAAAACGATGCGCCATAGTCAGGAGGACAGCCAATTTTGATTTAAATGTCTATAAAATACACAATTGTACTAATCTAATTCATTATTAGTGCGTAGATGATGGTTATTCTGCGTTGGGGGCCCAGTCTGCTCGTTCCAGGGACGAGTTTGGACAGATGATTAAAGAAAATCAAGTTAAATAGGTCCAGATTGAGATGGTTTGGACATGCACAGGACGACTAGTGAATGAAGAATGATGCTGCAGGAAGTAGGAGGAACCGAGGAAAACCACAGATGAAAGAGAAGAAGAGATGCGTCCGATACCTGTGGAATGGGCAGCTCCTTGTACTGTTTCCTTTGGGCCACTTTGATGGGAGGCAGGTGAGTGACGGCGGACACCAGGAAGTTCATCAGGATGTCCTCGCAGTTCGCCGTTCTGTCCACCAGGGCGCGCAGCGACTGGGGCAGGTAGTGAGAGAACAGGAAGTGGTAGTACCTGGGGGACACATCGCGAAGGACCGTCGAATTAAGCAAAGTCCAACGTAAGAAACCCACATTTTCATTATTCCAAAAATGATACACGATAAATAATACATCTGTAACTCAAATCCTCCTGAAGCAACAAAAACACTTAAAATACCACACAGTAATCCAAAACCCCGTCACTCCTTTTGACCGTCTTCTTATTATGCTTGATTGTTGTCCCATTATTTTTGACTGTTTTATTATTATTTTTGATTGTCTTCTGATTATTTTTGACTGTCGTCTTCTTATTCTTGATTGATTGTCGTCTTATTATTTTTGACTGTTTTATTATACTTTTTTATTGTCTTCTGATTATTTTTTATAGTCTTAATATTTTGGACTGTTTTATTCTAAAAAAATTTAATTACTGTTTTCTGATTATTTTTACCTGTCTTATTTTTTTTTATTGTCTTATTATTTTTAACTGTTTTCTTGTTATTTTTTATTGTCTTCTGATTATTTTTTATCTGTCTTATTATTTTTTATAGTCTTATTGTTTTCGTCTCTTATTTTTGACTTTTATTATTTATTTATTATTTTTATTATTTATTTATTATTATTTTTAACTGTCTTATTCTTCTTATTATTTTTGATTGTCATCTTATGATTTTGGACTGTCATTTTCTTCTTGCTTTTCTTTTCCTACAGGTTCATTTCTTCTATCTCCTTTCTTCAACAAAAATGGATTCAGTCTTGGAAACTAAGTCTTTATTCATGCTTTATTACAGCTATTAAAAGAGTAGTTATGACAGTGTTATAACATTATTTTGTTTTATTTTTTAGATTTTGTGCTGCTTCTTTTCTGCTAAATGAAATAGTCAGTTCTCTCCTCAGTCATTTTACGCAGCGCACCTTGAAGCAACATTTGTCTGCTCTTTATTCGCTAAATTACCCACAACAGATGACACTACTCGGGTCCATTAATCAGACCATTTGTATTGCTAATTGAAACCACTTTGCTTACAAGCCCCCCAGACAGACGCGGAGCTGTGCGAGTCGTCCTCCTTCAAATCACCTTTTCCCAAACTCAAATGGCGCTATTGAAATTCTCGTCACACTTTTAAACAACCGCTTGTTATTTAGTCTGTTTTACATCTGGCCTTTCCTGACCGTGAATATCTTCTCATTGCTTTGGAGTTCGTGCTATATTGAGACGTCACATGACTTTCACATGGCACAAAAAGGTTGTTCCTGCTTTTCCCTTTCGAAGAGCAGACAAAGATATATGTTGATGTTATGTATCTGGGACAAGTACTGGTATTTATAGTACTCTTTCCCTGTGGTCCAAAAACTACACATTTTTTTTCAGGATCAAGCCCAAAACTGAGCGAAAGGCTTTTCAGTGATTACAACTGACCCAGTCCTTGTTTGATTTGGAATGCATGTTAATTAGTGGAAGTCAGAAGTGAGCTACAATTAAAAGGTCATTGCCTTGTGTGCTATTTTTAGGACTGGTTTGGGAAAAGTGGAAAGATTTGGGAGGAAAAGTGCAAAGACAGATGGAGAAAATGTATACTTTTTACTAATAAAATGTAATAATAAACAGTATTGAAGGTAGCTGCATAATCATTTTCCAAAGCTACAGATATTACTGTGTAAATTAGAATTGTAGACTAAGCCGAGAACTAAACCCTGACTACACCAGGACTAAACCGTGGGACCAAACCGAGTCTGCATTAGGACTAAACTGGGCTCAAACCAGGACCAAAACCAGGAGTGTAGGTTGCAGTAGTAGTTTAGAATAATAGTCGTAATAATGCAGTTTTCCCCAGTTGCTTTGGTACATTTCTTGCAGAACAACATTTTTCATTTTTCATTTCATTTTCCTAAAAACAGGATTGTTTACAGTATTATTTACTAACACAGTTTAACTCTTTTCATTCTCAGCTCTTTCTGATTTCTTGTAAACGACACATGTCCGATGTCATTCCATATTTGAAACACAAACTGGTTCTAGATGTGATTCTAGATCCTGTGGATGAACATACTTTTACACTAAACTCATTTCACACACACAAATACTTCTCCACATCAGTCTGAATGCTCTTTGGGTTTGTCTTCTACACTTCTGTATATTATAAAGCGTAAACGTTTGGAAAATGCCAACGATAATTGATTAAATCTTTTTGGTGGCCCTGGTTTTGAATTCTTTTTCCAAATAGATGAGACGCGCTGTAATGCTTTCTGACAATTCTGACAGAAGCAAACGGCAGTGTAAGTAACAGCTGACAATTGTACAAAATCCTTTTGTATTAATATGCTCTTTGTAAAAACAAACAAGAAAAACGACTCAAGGATTTGAAACGCAACTGAAGGTTTCGAAGGTTGAACCATTGCTTTTGAAATGTTCAGTTCTAAACAGAAAAATGTGCCAAAACAACTGAGAAAAACTCTAGCCGTGTCTGTAGAGAAGTGTTTTATTTGTGTAGGATGTGTAGTATGTGCAGTATATGTGCAGTATATGTAGTATTGCACACAAACCAGGAAGAAACACTAATGAAGTAAAAAGCCCCGCCTACAAGTCCACATTAGAACTTAAGACACTGAGGCCCCAAATAACGTCTTAACAAATAGCTTCATGTTTTACTCATTTTTATATTTTAGTGTGTGATATTTCCCAGTTTGCGTTTTACTGAGGGTGAAATGCGTTGCTGGTGTTGTTACCGGTGGTAGAAAGCCGCTCCCGTGAGGACGATGGAGTAGTCGTTGGTCCACTTGGACGTGTAGCCCCAGACTCGTTTCACCGGGTCCCAGAAGTGACTCCGAGGCGGGTATCCCACGATCCTCTCTGGGAAGCTCCTCCACACCAAGAAGGCAAAGTTCACCTGGAAGTGCACACACGTTTAGCTCGGCGAAGGTGAACCGAGTGACCGACGGCAGCAGTGAAGTGGTTTTGAAGGTGATGCATTCATGACTTCAATATTCTGTGAGTACGTTCATGATCAATAACCGTTATCTGGACTCTCAGTTATGTCTATCAAGCGTGTGAGATCTTGTGCCACAAAGGATTCGGCTTGGGCAAGGGGAAAAAAGTCCTGCTTCACAAAATCACAGCTGCAAAAAACAATTACAGGCCAAAATCGAACAATTTCTTGACTTTTATTATGTCAAAATGTCATCACGTCTCGTTCTTGTGGGAATATTGTGTCTCATTTCGTTATCAAACAGCACATTTTTTACCTTCATCTGATTTAAAATTGCATTCAAAATCATGTGGAAAGGACTAGAGTTGTCATGATACTAACATTTCAGACGCTATTTTGATACAGATTTTCATACCGCAATGACAATTAAAAATGCTTTTTTTGTGTCTCAATGTTTTAGACAATTGACAAAGAATTTCAACACAAAATAACAGAACTTTCTTTATCAAACACAGAGGTATTATGCAAGTACTGACGAGTTTAAAACGGTTCACGAAAGGTCAAATTTTGTCTCGCTAATGTGATTTTTGTGTGTGTGTGTCAGTACTTCAAACGAGTGTCTATAGTTTTTTAGCATCTGCTTTTGGATACTTCTGACAACCATAAAAGGTGCGATCAAGATAATAACAGTTTGATTAGTGAACTAAAACGAAATAAAAGATCGATCCTCGCTTGTCATCATAAAAAACAAAAAGCACTTTACGAGACAGAGTAGGAAAAAAAAGACCATCCTTTCAATAAACTAGACTAAAGAAACAACAATTCTGGGACTAAACCAGAACCAAAACACAAAACGCATTTACTCATGAATAAATATTGACGCGCACAATCCTCCCACGCCTTCTGTCCGTGTCTTTTACCTCGACAACCACAGACTTACTGCGCAGCACCTTTTTTTGTTCCCTTTTTTAGTAAACACACACCTCACTGGTCAGCAGCACCGTGTCCTCGTCCAGGCTCAGCACCGCCTCCGTCTCTATGGAAACGTGAGGCAGGAAGCGGCTTGTGGTCTGAGGAAAACAGGGGTAAACAATGACAATAACGTGTTTATTATTATTTTTTATTTTTATTTAACTGGTGTAGAAATGATCAAGAAACTGTCACGCCTTCTGCTGTTTTTTTGCACTTTTGGAAACTGTTTTGTTTCTGGAACTGTGTAAATAAAGTGGATTTGGATTTCACATCAGTTTATTGAGACCGGTAACTTTAACCTAACCCAGTACTGTAACTTTAAAATACTAGAGAGATTTACAAATGATCAAAGGAAGAGGAACGACAGAGCATTTTACAGGATCGACAGAAGTGGATTTCTATAACAATTAATGAAGCTGCAAATTTATTTCTGCTTTAATTTGTGTTTATCTCATAGCCATTCAACATATTTATTAAGATGGTGTATTCATATAATTTCTAATCTATTAAGCAAAAGAGAGAGATCACAAATGCTTTCAAAAAACATTGTTTACATAATTGACGGTTCAATAAAATCCCAAACTAAAGTTAAACCAATGCGTTTCAGGTGTTTATTACAGTGACTTGAGTGAATCAAGACTTTTCCACTATTTTAACAAGATCGTATCATTTTAATCATCAATAACATGGTTTTATAGTAAAGTGTATTTCTCTCAAACGTCTCCAGTGACACTTTTTGATGATATTAGACGGTGGAAAGTGAATTGAATGTCCAGATTTTGCAGATTTACGACGCAATCCACACGATCCAAACTCTTAAAAAGCACTATTTCTGTAGAATGGAGTAAATAAACTATAAAAAAAGTAAAACTACATTAATTTTCATGTAAAATTAGCAGCACGGTGTGAAAAAACTACTTTAAATGCAGTAAATTCAAAATGTCGCCCGTAAAACAACTGAATAAGAGTGAAAGCAGCGCCAGCGGAAGTAAAATGATTCTATAAACTTTGACGTTGTAACTACTTAACTACTTAAAGGGCGCGTCTGCACTTTCAGGCCGTGGTGTGTTTTCCCTGAGTCGTCGCAGATTGAATATAGATTTTTGCTCCGCGTGCGTCTCGTCCGTCTCAGATCGCGTTGAGTGAGTGAGAGATGATCGTGTTACGGCGCAAATCAGGGCTGAGTGACTGAGATAAATGCATCGCCATGGATTTTTGCCTCCAGAGAAACGGCAGCAGCAGCAAATACAGGAGGGCGGGGTGGCGGTGGGGGTGGGAGGGGATGTAAGACACGAGGGGCGTTTGGGAGGGAAGCGGCGACAAAAAGACAAACTACACAGAGACTTATATGAAATAACAAACTCATTTTTAGGTGTGTTTTTATCCGCGGGGTTCAAACAAATGATTCCTTCCTGATTTGAAGACTGTTTCGGGGACATTCCCCCGTGCAAAAGATGTAATATTTAGGTTTTTGGAAGTTTGCTATCGCTATGACAACGCCTGAAACCCATGAATATTTGTATTTTATGTATCGCACATAGGTTTTAAAAGTTGTGATATAGGCGAATACTGAAGGAAATATAACAAATAAACAATATTATCGGAACTAATTCATGCCGCCGGCAAAACCCTACATTTATTATCTAAAACATGTACGGTATTGTTAAAAATAAATCAATAAATAGCAGAATTAAACACTTCAGCAGTTTGTATCTGTAATGAGTCAAAGACGTAATGTTTTCAGTCGTCAACAGTTCAAATCTCATCAGAGTACAGAGAAATAACAGGAAATAAAATACAAATGTTGAATATTAAGGCTGCAGCTAACGATCATTTTGCTAATCGATTAGTCTAGCGATTATCCGTGTCATTTGCGTATAATTGCGGCTCAGTTTGAGTCATGAAACTTCTTTTCTCATTCCGTGGCATGCTTTGGAAGCTATCGACCGGTTAACGACTTTTCAATTACTGAATTAGTTGTGATCATTCGTTGATAACTTGTTTCAGCCCTAAAACGATTGTTTAATAAGTCGAGGTAATAATTATCGTGACGCGCCTGATCAAGCGCAGATTGCTGGAATTGTAAGTATGATTGATAAAGTATAAATAAAGTTTGATAATGACCACATAAAGGAACAAACCGAGAATGTAGTCTGTGTACAAACATAATTTAGTTGTAGTTTAAACAGTTTTACAAGAGATAGAACATAAGATGCAATTCTATTGTTCAGACACTGATGTTATAATCTACATTTACATTTCTTAAATAGGATGTGTGAGTTTTAAGCAATATTTATCTTGATTTGAGTCAATTTTTACAATCGTAAAATACAAATTTGCGTTTTTGTTTTGTTTTTTCTTATTTCGAGTGCAATAGCTCTTTCTTTGCTCATGTCAAGAGAGAAAATGCAAATCAACATCAATAGTACTAAATTAAGTTTTACAGTCACCAAAAATGACAATATTTCTGATTTGATCCTGGTACTTTTTAACTGAAACTAAACTCAGAAATGAATACAAACAAAAACAAATACTTTTATCTGTACTTCTAGTAAAACGAAAAGCTCCTAATTCTTCCAGCTTCTGGTGTTCTTTTACATAAAAACCCGTAGTAACTGCATACAAACCTGTACTAACTGTATAAAAACCTGTAATAATTGCATACAAACCTGTAATAACTGCATACAAACTTGTAGTAACTGTATAAAAACCTGTAGTAACTGTATAAAAACCTGTAATAACTGCATACAAACCCGTAGTAACTGTATAAAAAACTGTAGTAACTGTATAAAAACCTGTAGTAACTGTATAAAAAAAACCTGTAATAACTGATACAAAAACCCGTAGTAACTGTATAAAAAACCATAGTAACTGTAGAAAAACCTGTAATAACTGCATACAAAAACCCGTAGTAACTGTATAAAAACTGTAGTAACTGTATGAAAAACCCTAGTAACTGTAAAACTGTAATAAAAACCTGTAGTAACTGTATAAAACCCGTAGTAACGTATAAACCGTAGAGAACTGTAAAAAACCCAATAGTAACTGTATAAAAACCTGTAATAACTGCATACAAACCCGTAGTAACTGTATAAAAACCTTTAATAACTGCATACAAACCCGTAGTAACTGTATAAA
This sequence comes from Chaenogobius annularis, assembly GCA_015082035.1. Lineage (NCBI taxonomy): Eukaryota > Metazoa > Chordata > Actinopteri > Gobiiformes > Gobiidae > Chaenogobius > Chaenogobius annularis. Next base: position 97,714 of record BJKM01000643.1, read on the forward strand.
AACCTGTAGTAACTGTATAAAAACCCGTAGTAACTGTATAAAAAACCATAGTAACTGTAGAAAAACCCATAGTAACTGTATAGAAACCTGTAATAACTGCATACAAACCCGTAGTAACTGTATAAAAACCTGTAGTAACTGTAGAAAACCCCATAGTAACTGTATAAAAACCTGTAATAACTGCATACAAACCTGTAGTAACTCTATAAAAACCTTTAATGACTGTATAAAAACCCGTAGTAACCGTATGGATGTGTGTTAAAGCCTCACCTTCCTGCGTCCGTCTGCGACTGTGAGAGGAACTGGCATCGGGGGCCATTTACTGCGACTGGGAGGAGGCTTCTCACTGTTCCACAAAATGATGATCTGAACACATGGAAACACACACTTTTTAGCATCGTAATGTACATTTCTTAAGCTAAAACAATGTCTACGTTTAGAAAGGAGTGAAAGCAGCTCAGTCGTGCTTTGCAAACACAACACGGAGTAACGCAGAGTAAATATGGCTGACACGAGTTGCTGTAGGAGGAGCCATAGTGAAGGCTTCTGACTTTAAAAACACTGAGAGATTTTTCTGGACAACCAATTGAATCTTCCTCTGTCAACAACAAACTATTTGGCCTAATTAAGTATCAAACCTGCAAACCTCATAGTTTAGACCTCTACGAACATGTTCTGAAATCATAATTCATGGGAGTCTTTTGTTTAAAGCTTAAATATTATACATTATTTGTATCATTATCAGCCTTTAAACATGTTCTTGAGTGTTTTTGACGCTAAATGCTACTCCGGGTATGCTTTTGATGAGGGAACAATGTTAGAACATGGTTAAAAGCTCAAAAAACTACATTTTGCATAATATGTGACCTAAGTTTAGCTGTTGATATTTCAGACTTCTCTCTCTCTCTTAAATAACCTTGAACTTAAGACAGTCTTCATGAAGATGTTCAAATCCAGGCTCAAAACAGCTCTGTTTAGCTGAGCATACGACTGAAAGGATTTTATCTGCATGTTTTTCTTTTAATTTAACTATCATTATTTATATTTGTGATTTTTAATGCTTTCGATTGTAAAATTATAGAAAATTGAAAGCATCTGTTTGTAATAAAAAAATGTTTTATTAATCCTACAAAAATCCTTTCTGTTTAATTTTTTTTCTTAAATGTCTCTTTTAACTGAGTCAATGCTTTTATGATTTGTGTGCCGCTACATTTTCAATTGCCCCAGGTCAACCTTGAAAAACAGGTTTCGATCTCAATGGGTTTTACCTGATGATAAAATAAGTTAATTAAGTCACACACTTTAGATGTTTTATTTTATTCATGTACAAATTGTGCAATACAATTATATTTAACTTTGAACTGCAATCAAAACATCAAAAATAATCACACAATTGCTTGTCAGATAAATTGCAATGAGATTAGCCCTCGTCCATGTTTAGTTTTACACCATAAAAAGGTCATTTTGTGGTGACGTAAGGCCTTTTAACTGAAGCGTGTGCCTGTACTGTACCTGTGAGCAGTACTTGGACTTGGAGACCACCTGCAGCAGCTTCATGATCGGCTGAGACTGAGACACCAGAGGAGACACGGCCTGGATCACTGCGGTGAACTCCTGCCCCGGACTCACCCCTGAACAAAACAAAACAACAAACATTCAACATTCATTCTTATTTAGACGCTTCCTGGTTCAGAGTTGAACTGTCGGCCGCTAAAAACCAAGTACAGCTGTTTTTGTTTCATTCTTTTCTCAAAATAATCCATGCAAAGTAATAACAGATGACAAGCACCAGAAGAGTTACATAACGCACCTTTTTAAATATATTGTTGTACATATTTTGATTAAACACTTAGGAAACACTTTAATTAGCCTTAAAGTGCGCATGACTTTCTAATTTTGACTTCATTTTGTGTATTTGTAGCTGTTGTACATATAAATGATAGCTTCACACCAATCAAGCAGCTGTTTGTGGGGAAAAGTTGAAAAATATACAGAAAATGACAGGAAGTGACATCACACCACGGACGCTCATTCCGATCAAAGTTTATGCAGAATTCACACAAAAGAAACAACTTCTTTTGTTTTTTTTTACGCTTTAAACATTAATTCAACTAAATAAAGGTGCTCTCATGTATTTTTATTTGTCAAATAATAAAAATTTTTAATGAGCTTTGGCCCAGTGTTTGCTGGGTAATTTCCCACTGTGACGTCATCAATTCCAAACAGGAAGTAGGGATAAAATGTGTATAATTTTTTAAAACAGTTAAACATATATTTATCTTAGCTGCGTTTTAGTTCGATGAGTCGTCCAACCTGAAATAAGCACTTTAAAGCATGAAAATATCTGATTTATAATGAACAAATAGTTTATTAAGAATGATTCACGGCTTAATTAATACTCCTTGAGTCTTTAAGTCTTCATGATAAACCTTTACTTAAGTAGTTATTAAGTCTGACTCATTCTTAATAAACGACTTGCTCATTATGAAAGTCTTTGTGCTTCATTAATGCAAATGTATTGTCTTTTTAGATGATATAATAAGTCTATAATTGTCCTTTCTGGCCCGTCACTCACACATTGGAACATATGCAAACTCCCTGAAGCTGTTTTATTGGCCAAATACGGTAAGCGTTTCATTAATGGTGTTCCAGCTTTCAGGGCTTTTAGCTTCCGATTTATGAAGAATAATTGCTACTTTCGCACAGCCAAAGTGTGGGCGGCCGATCGTTTTTAACAGTTTGTCAAAGCTGTTTGTGCGAGAAACTCATGTAAATCTGGAAAAATAAGGTAGTCTGAGTGATAACGTTTATAAAATCCAAGTCTCAAAACTGCATTCATTTTGGTGGAAGTCTTATTTGACGCATTTGAAACTTTTGTTGGTAGTTTTTCAGAAGTAGTAATGTAAGTACTCGACGCCCGATATTGAAAATGTATCTGATTATTAGTGACAATATTTTTTTCGATGTGTCTTTCCCAGTTTGTCCTCCGCATCAGAGCTGTCTTTTTTAATGAGTGAAAATGGAAATGGAAGAGCAATTAAACTGATATTGTGACATTATAACAGACGTTAGACAGAAATGACCTTTGGGCGAAGATGGGACGTGTATGTTGGACTTGTTGTGCTGTAATTTTATTTATGTTTGATCTAATTGGGCCATTGTTACTATTATTTTTAAATTATTATTATTTTTGCCGTATGTGTCATATTTCTTGTTTTTCTTTTTTGTGTGTTATTAAATTGAAATATTTGGAATTTATTTTTTGTTTAATCTAAACTGACAAATAATTTTATATCCAGATAAATTCATTTATTTTACAAAAGTGTAACGTTAATTTGTAAATACTTCTATAATTTAACATCTTAATATCGATATTGGTTATTGGCTACAACTGGACAAATATTAGACATCAGCTAAAAAAAAATCAAAACATTATCATTTTACTCTTGTGTAATTTCTTGGGCCACTTTGCACTTCTACTTGAGTATGATTGAATATTTGGATATAATTTCGGAGTAATGGGAGTTCCTGCTTGAGTAAATATGTTGTCTATACTCTATCGCAGCCTTGTCTTTACTCATCGCTGCAGTGTCGCTTCGGTCTGCATCTCCGTGAAAACAAGTTCTCGTTGTTGGCCTTTTTTCAAAACATCATTTACATTCAACACACAAGTAAAAACAGACTGAAAAAGGCCGCCGCACAGAAGGAGCAAAAGGCCCTAAGACGTCCGCCCACTCGTGTAAATACTTGATTATGTCTCAAGCGCCTTTGATTACCGCGTCTTCCTCCTCCGCCGCGCTCTCCACGGCGTCGCCTTTCAACACTTTAAATGTGCAATCACCATTTGCATGCAGAGCGCACTTATCCCGACTCACTTTGTGCTTAAGTTTGTCCTTTCGGTTTGTGTCGCGTTTGCGTTACCTAGGCCCAGATAGTAGAAGGGGAAGTGTGCCAGGTGCGTCGAATACTCGGGCAGCACGAACAGGCCTCCGGGTAAAGAGTTCCACATGTATTTGTTCCTCGACACGTGGGAGAACACGCGGTCCTTGATGATCTGCGGAGACAACACGTGGAAGAGTGTGAGTCGGTGGTGAAGAGGAGAAAGGATGAAGTGGTAGTGACAGAGTGAGTGACTATGTGTCTGTGATTTTCGAGGTATAATCATTCACAAATATGCAAATCATAACTGCCAAAGTCATTGTTTGTCTCATTCTTGTCTCCAGACTCCTGCCGCATCTGGAGGGCTCAAGAAGTTTATTTATTTATGTATTGTTTTGAGTCTATTCCTTTTTTCTTTTTTTTTGGCTGATCTGAGATATAGTTCAGGATGATTGCCTTTTCCTAAATCTAATATAATAATCATTACATAGAATCCAGGAAGATGATATTGGATCCTAGAAGATAGATTACCCAATAGCGAAACATTAAAAAAAATATATGGGCCACACAACATAAATGATCTCAAGGTAATGGTTCTGGAGGTGACTGAAAAGAACCCCAGGCAGAACGTCTCAGCGAATCCAAAGGGAGACTTTTTGGACCGCCATTCTGAGAGCCACTTTCCTCCACAGCCTAAAAAGGAAATAGCGTTCTGCGTTACAGTGAATATAGTCTGAACCTTCTTCTGAAAACACGTTTCACTAAAAATAAAACCATTTAAATGAGCTGAAAACACCTTTTGGATCTACACTTGTCCCAGTGCCTCTAATGTCAGTGTGTCTTCTGCGTTTGTCTTTTATGATGAGGTTAATGTCTTTGTCTCTGTCACAATCAGTCCTGCTACAGTTTGTATATTTGATGTCTCAATTTGCCCGCCTTCTGCATTTACTTCTTCCACTTCACCTTATCCCCACCACCAGCAGGGGGCAGCCTCCTCCTCTCCTTAGACTTGAGCTTGGGTGCACCACAGCTGTCTCCTCTTTCTCTCCTCTCATTCTCTCCTCCTCCTCACTTCTTTTTCTCCTCCCGACTCTCTCTTCCTCCCCCACTGTTTCCCTCTCATCCTCCATCTCCCCCCCCCCCCCCCCGCTCTCTCACTTTCACACTACGTTCCCTGTCTCCCCCCCTTCGCTGTATGTATATAAGCAGCTTATCACCAACCTCCACAACCTCTGCTTTATTATCTTCCCGTCGCAATCCCACCAACGCCAACCCACCAGGGACCGCCACAAACCACTAAGAGACACGGCAAAGGCCAGACCTCGGCACAGAGTTCTTTTAGATTTCAATATCATTTCAATTCTTCTACATGCGATCTTAAAACGTCTCGTAGAAGGTCATCGAGTGACGTTTCATGTGTGGTCTATAATGTAAATAATTTATGAGCGTCTACCTTTGTTATGCAAACCGCTTGTGAAAGGAAAGATGATAAAGTAAAGATACAAGTAATGTATTCAGGCCATGCAAATGTGCGAGACAAAACAGGGAAAGATCAGAACTCATTACGTTTTTACTTTGTTGCTTCATCTTGGAGGTCTCTCATCTTTCTTTAATTTCTAGTAAGATTTCCTCCGATGATGCAGTGATATTGATTTGCAGATTTCCGTGCGGCGTTTTGCGTGTTCTTTCTGCGTCTTTGCGGGTTTTCTCATGGCGGTCCAGTTTCCCCATCAACCGAAAACATACATTTGACATTTGACACCCTAACGACCAAACCATGCTCAGTCCGTGGATGAAGCTGCCCTCTGCTTTGGGATGGGACAAATGCAGAGGGCCCATTTGTACAGCTAAACCTTAACACTGTTAATCTGTGCGGTCAGATCGATGGGGTTTGTGGTCGACTTCCCCGTCAGTGTGAAATGTGGTGGTCGTCTTTGAGTGTTTGGATGTCTTTGTATTTGTATTTTGTATTTTTTTTAATTGATGCAACACAGACAAACAAGACAAATAAAACAAAAACAAAACAAAAAAAGGGGGGTGACATCTCATTTGCATAGTTTTTAGACCTGACAGACAAAAACGGATTCTATTTACAACTGTGCATTACAAATGTGTATATGCGTGTGTGTGATTTTAAAGTTTATTTTATTGTGTGTGTGTGTGTGTTCAGGTAAGGGGACATCAGAGGAGAAGGGAGCGGGGGGAAAAAATACAACAAAAACTCCTTAACAGTCGAAACAATAATGTCAAAGATAAGAAAAATCGATCAAAATCAATAAAACAAACAAACAGAAAGACACACAAACAGAAAAACCCCCGGCAACCAGCGATGAAGACAGCCCATCACCACCGCCAACAGCCACAACCGTCAACCACCCCTTCTCTTCCCCTTCTCCTTCCTCTCTCCTCTTTTTTTTCCCTCTTCTTTGTATTTATAAGAATATTTGTGATCGTGCATCTTTCTCTTTGCGCTCCTTCGTGCAAAGATCTGAAGGCCACTGTTTGTCCCATTTACTGCTCGTTTGTCCCTCGAGTCTGGACCGGTTTAGGGGAAGCGAGCGTTCTGTCATGCTGCTCCCACAGCTTGGAACCCCTTTCACACTGAACTGAAACTTTGCGAGCTGGTTTCTTTAAGAGGATTTTGCTTTTATTGGGTTTTTCCCTGATTAAATAAGGGTTAATAAACAAAATAAATATATGATTAAAACCTTAAAACTTTAACATACTCTAAAACATGACCTTAAACGTTCCCTAGTCACCAAAACCTTGTCCTTGGTTTTCTGGGAACTTGGTGCGACATCGTTTAAAGTAAATTAAACACTTTCCCTTCTGCATTTCTCCAAACCAGGCTCGTCCAAGTCCAGAATGTCCAGTTTCCCCTTTTGACAAAGTAAAAACAGCAACAAAAACAAAAGCAGTTCGGAAACGCCATCGTTGTGTGGCTTTTGCGCCGCCGTCCTGTCATCGGCCGCGGCACTCCCCCCCCGCTCTGATTACGGGGTACGAGTTTGACTATAGCCGCACAGAATCGTTGTAAAAAAAAAAGTCTTGGGAACTACTTTCAAAGGGCTTCACATCCGATCTGCCTCGTAAAGAAATCCCCAAATGTACAGTAATATATAGAAATCCCATGTTATTAAGCTACAGATATGAGTTATGACTTGTCCGCTTGGATTCGCTGCGAAAACAAGATGAGAGCAGCAGAAATGCACCTGCGTTTGCCTCGCGGTTTTCTCAAGGTAAAGGCAGACAGTATCAGTTATAATATACGTCTATGAATATGGGATGGAAATACAAGGCTAATTACATGTTTTGTTGCATACCAGTTTAAATACAACAGGCCTAAACATATATATACGCAATTAAACAGTGGTGGAAAGAGCACTGAATATTTGTATGTATAAAAGTGTTATCAGGTGTTATTAATTGTCAAATCATAACTATTGTATGACTTCAAAGGCCCTTGTTTACAATCTGGTTGCTATGAAACAGTTGCTGCTCATGTAGCATTTTATAAAACTGGAGGAAAAACAGGCAAAATGTTCAGTAAAATCTTGAATATAATCGTTTTACTGTGAAGGGGAAAGTTCGTATGCACTTTTAATTTATTCTGTTACACGCGTACAAATACCTTGAGAAACATGGCATTTTTACTGTGAACAATCTCTATAACTTGGTCTAGTGGCACCACCTGCTTGTTTCCATGGAGATACGTTTAATGTCATACCGTGGAACATAACATGCGAAGCGAAAACATCTCATACGTAGGGAGAAGGTGGCAGAAAAGTTGCATAGTGCCCTTTTGAGTGTTTTAACACAAAACATTGTTAGCTACGTTTAGGCTGTGAGTGTATTCAGCTCTAACCTCGAGTGTGGTGAGGACTATCTTATCCACTGAGGAGAAATACGCCTCCCACAACATCTGAGTCCTCTGTCTGAGGGCCAGGATCCTCTCGTTGCCCACGGCGCGAACGGTGGACGGCACCTGCAACGACGCACAGAAACAACACGAATATTAAAGGACAAATATTACGCATTATTTGTTATTGTTGTCGGCCTTCAAACATGCTCCTGAGCACCTTCACTTTGTTGTTATGTTAAAAAAAAGAACAAAAACAATATTAGTTTGTCATGGCCTTAGGAAACGTCTGAGTAACTGAGCTCCATCTACTGGCGGCAGAGGGAACTTCTCGATGTAGCTACACAGTTGTAAAGATCGTGATTAGACGGCAGACATCTTGTGGTGATTTATGGACTTAAAAACAAAGCACAAAGCTACGTCAGTGTTTTTGACGGTCGGAGGGGAGAGGATTTTCTAAACATTTTCCAAGTATTCATCAAACTAGCGTGAATGAAGCTAAAAGAAAAGTCAATTTCAGCATAATATGCGTCTAAAATCAACCAACACATGGTCTAAAATCAAGCAAAACAACTCTAAAGAAATGAATTGTTGACCCTAAATAAATATGTTATCCCACCCAATTCCAGTTCTAGATTTGGTGTTAAATGAACGTGTATATTTTAATAGATCAAAAAGCAAATACATTTTCTTTGGCACAACAAATTAAATGGTAAAATCAAATAAATGGAAATGTATTTCATTATTATTCTGGACACAAAAGGGTCCAGAACAATAACAAAAAAAATAAACAGTTAAAAGAACATACAAAGGACAAACAACACCATATATATTAAAATACTAATCGTCCATGAGCAATTTCTCTAAATATGTCAACATTTTTGCTTTGGTTTACACACACACACACACACACACACACACACACACAACACACACACATATATATATATACATGCATATATATTTTTTATTCATTTAAATTTGATTTTACTACATGCAGCACTTGAAATTGCTTTGTTTGTGACATTTTCTAGGAATAAAGTGAAGGATGGTTGTTTTAAATGTACGCAGAATTAGAATGTTGAGTAAATAATCTGTCTAAAAGTTGCACACAATAGTGGTCCGCGAAGTCCCTGGCATCACTGTTGGTATTTTCATAGGACAGACCACAAAAATGAGAAAAAGAAAATCATAACTGAAACAAGAGCAGTGCGGGAAACACAAATGCTCAAATCGTAGCAAAAGAAAATTGAATTCTGTCAAGTGTTTTGTCCAGTTGACAGAATTCAATTTTCTTTTGCTACGGAACCTGCGACTGAGGGATTACGCAGACAACGGTTCAAATCATGTAATATTGTCTGCATAAAGCTTTTGTTAGATTTACGGTGGGAAGAGGAACACTTTTGCTCAAGTAAGAGAACTGTCTCTTCTCTAGGAGTAAATGTACGACGTCTGGAAAAACGCTGAGAAGTACAAAATGACTCGAGTAAAGGTAACTGAGTGAACTACCTCTGAACGTACAGACATATCATGGACTTTTCCCGGGTGGTATCGCTAAAAGTTCTTAACACAGAGCAGCAGTTTCAGCCTCAGATAATGGATCTTAATTAGTGCAGGAGGATTTGGAGTGACTCTCAGCGGCGGAATCACTGAAGGAGAAGTCTATTACAGCCTTTACTTCTGCTTTTCTAATGGAAAGAAGTTAAAGACACTTAAGTCGGTGCCTTTTCAATCTGCCGCTCGTGTTCGTAGCCATCAAGGACACTTCATCCACACTTGTATTCTCTACCTCTCGTTTCAGCCGCGTTCACCCTGGGGCTTGAGGAGAATTTAACGAATACGACGTTTATTTTTAAACATCTACTTTGGCCTGGCATCATTTTTTCAAAGTAAAGTAAGACAAAATAAAGCGCGTTTGTTACTTATTTCACATTTCTTGTGCGTGAAGCCTGTGGTCTTGTAGAAAAGAGGAACAATGTGTTGAACCTGTGTTGCCAGAGCCTGAACCTGCAGAAGAGTCTCTTCTCTAGCACAGATTCATGACTGTCTGCACGTGCTGGGCTTAAGGCAGGTTTAAACACGCTGGATTTAGGCGCAGGAACTGGCAACACAAATGCCAGACTCACGTGAGGCTCCGTCTGCTTTCTGATTGGAGAATGAGCAACAAATGTCTATGCAGTTAAGGATAAATCATCATTCAAATAGTTTTCACCAAAAGCTGTCTTTGAGTTGAATAATCTCATATCTGGAAACATAGATTGGTCAAGTTTACTTACTGGTAACCTTGTAAAAAAAAAAAAAAAAAAAAGTAAAAACTTGCAGTATACTTTTTCATTTAATTTTTTTCTCAGTTAAAAAATAAAAAAAATAAAATCATAAATTTTCAAGCCTTAAAATTCAACAATTTAAATTCAGAGGATGAATTTTGCATTTGGCCTTAGCTGTTGATCCCCAGTGAGTTAATCTTACCATTTTAAATTTTGCTGTGATTTTTTTTCCACTGCATAATTTCCACTCTGAAATTAGACTTTTTAATTTGAAGCCTTGGACATTTACGCACTGAATATTTAAAATGTACTATTCAAAATTCAGCGGCTGAATTTTTTATTTTTTTTTATGTTTTATGTTTTGTTAAATGTCAAAATCGAATGAAATAAATGATCTTCCAAGTTAAACTAACAATATAGTCAACATAATCTAAAATGTAGCTAAAAAGTAGACTGACATAACAGACATCAGACAAATGGAAAAGATGACATTCAGACTTAATTTGGAAATGGACAAATTTGACCAACTTGGGACCAAATGGAACTTTTATTTTAATTAAATTGTGCCATGATTATGTTTCTTTTGTTGTGTAGTTGATTTCTGTTTGTATTTGTATTTTAACATTTTCTCTCTGGTTGTGTTCTGATTGCTTTGTGTTTTACAAAAGAAAGAAAGAAAGAAAAGAAAAAGTAAAAGCTAAAAATCTTCCCCTATTTGACAAGTTTGGTTAAGGTGGACGTGACACACGCAGAGGCGAGCGGAACGTGGATTAGAAAAAACGGTTTTGCACAGAGGGAGATGACATGATGTTTTCTGTGGCGAACATGCTGCAGCTTCACTGATCCTTTTTTCTCACCTTTTGCATGTTTAAACAACCCTAAAATGGATCAGCAGTGATGGATTGTGGACTGGGCCTCATCTGCGGAGTCGAATACTATTTGTTCAAAGGACACGGATGAGAAACACCGTTTACCTTCATGAGAGGCGAGTAATAATTGTTCTTTTTGCCATTTCCCCGTGTTTGTATCTCGATGTGTTCTGTCACGCAAGTCGGGCAGAAGCAAATGAGGGTTTAAATCGGTCGCGTGTGTCCTGTAGTGTGTTCTGGGCTTTAGGTTCAAACTCATTGTACTTCATTGTCTTCCAAATCAACAGTTACTCAAATAATCCATTCGATTTCTCTTGGTGTAACGAGACACACCGAAATCAGATCTAATTATTCGGCTATCTGAGTATTCCACTTCAGCTGTCGAGGATCAGATCGTGCTTTTCTCTTTTCCTAACCCTCCGTCCGTTACGTTTTGAGATCGAATGGGATCAAAGAGCAAACAACACGATGTTCTTTGTGCGCGCGGCGGAGGATAAAGGGCGACTCCGTTCACCAGTGTCCGGGCTCTTGCTTTCATTGTGCGAGGCATTTGTATCAGAGACGGAGCAGATCATAGGACTCAGCGCCTTTAAACCCGGCCGGATTACAGCCTGCTGTTGTTTAATCTGCGAACGCGGCGGCTTGTACAGGTGCACTTTGATACAGGTAATGCCGTAATGCTTTGTTCTGGCACATGTGCGCGTGTCAAATACAGTGTAACGATGTCAACATGGGCTATTATTAGTGGTAGGAATAAAATATATATATATATATATATACACACACACAAATTCTGGTATTAAAAAAAGAAAATGTTAATGTTATCTGAATTAACACATAGAAAAATAAAGATAATGTTTTTGTCACTCATACTTAATTAATAATAATGCACTTTTCCAAACGCTCAAAGTCGATTTTCAATTGTTTTTCTTTCTCACTTAACAAAAGAAACTTGTTTCAAGTAAAAGTGCGGCTCTAGTAGAAGTAAAAATGTATTTATAGTTCAAATGTTGTATTCTAGAAAATGACTTATGCTGTTTGGTTTTCACTGGAAACTTTGCAGAACTAATCCAGATTTTTTATCTTGAATCCAGACAAAACCATCAGATTTATCTTGTTTCATTATGAAGAGTTTGTTTCATCCACTAAATATTTGCTAAATGTTTAAGATTATTAAGATTATTAAAGACAAATATAATTTAAGTGTTAAGACTGTGACATACGCCTTCTTTTTAAGAGTTTTTACGTTTTTATCAGTGTTGGGTGTTGTGTGCTTCACTTCAAATCTCTCATGTTTTTATTTTATTTTAAGATTCGTCAAAGCCTAGACACATTTAGTTATTTTAACATTTCTTGATGAGTACTTTTTTTACTCATTTATAGTACATTTTGAAATAAAACAAGTGTCTTTTTCTAATCTTAAAAAGGCTTATTTTTGCAGTAAATGGGCGCTGTGTTGTACGTGTTTAATCCTAATAAAAATGCAAAGCCGAATACACTACAAGGTTATAATGTGCACGTCTTGAGGACAAATGCAGAGGAAATAAGAAGTTCAAAGTGAAACAGTACGATGCCAGCGATACGACGGACCTGCAGCAGGAGCCTCTCGTCGCCCTCCAGCACGGCCTGGTTCCACTGGATCACGTCAGAAAAGGGGAGCTCCCAGCCGTTACTCAGCAGCACCGGGACACACGCCGCCTAAGACACACAAAACAAACCTGCGCGTGAGGAACGGGAGTCAGAAAATGTCGGGAGACAGTTTGTGACGCCTGGTTACAAACGCCCTCGGGAATGAAAGGAGGAGAGTTTATTTCAAAGAGCGTGTGCGGAAAAAAATGGTCAAAAGCCACAATTATCGTGCCACATCGACAGAAGCAAACAACAACGATTAACGCTGCTTGTTTGTTGTGTTAGATCCTTGCCTTTTAACAGCGTTTGCAGCTTAATGATCTCAGGAACAAGAGCGCGGCTTTATCAGTGTCAGACATTATCCAGCTTCTTCTTATGGTGCTGACAAATTATACGAATAATACATTTTATTTATAAGCACCTTTTTTAACACCCAAGGGCAGTCTACAAAACACACAGTAGCATATATTGTGCGTTTTGGTCAATTGTAACCATAAAATCTAATCTAATTGCGGCTGTTCGGAGACTATGTTGTTTCTACGCGAAGAACGTGTTTACTCTTTGTTCTTTGCCTTTTGATAAACACAAAACTGGTTCACAGATGTTTGCCGGAGAGGTGTCGGCTTTTGCCAGTAACGCCTCACAGGGCTGTCAGCGCAGATATTTGGGGCTTTTGAAAGGCTTTTTTCACGACGTTTCACCGACTTACAAAGACGTTCATCATTGTAAGCAGCAAAAGCTCAAAATCGCTTGAAAAACAAAACCCAAAAACGGCAGTATAACTAAACACACGAGACGTTTCAGACACTTTTCAGACTTGTTTCAGCCATCTTTCCGTCGCTATAAGACTTCTTAGAGTCCATTGTGTTTGACCTGAATGCTAATCGCCAATGCTAATCATTTTATGCATAACTCGCGGCAACAAAGCCAAATTTGCAACCTGAACTGAGATGTTTTAATGCTAATAATTTTCCGTTCTACTTCCATCCATCCACTTTGTGTTCAGAGCACATTCTTCGTTTAGCAATAAGATAAATAAAGGTAGTAAAACTGATAAATAGTTTGCGATACATACGAAAAAACTACACTACTAAACCAACTCTGAGCTTTGTGTGGCCCCCGTACGGTGGCTGTAATGACAAACTGCATCCACATCTTATTTCCCATCATCCCCCGGGCCTTTCTTTTCGCAGATTGTCAGTCAAACGCCTTTAAACGTGACGAGGCCAACAGTGAAGACTAATTATGAACGAGAGCAGGAGGTTTGTGGAACATCAGATACCCGCACGTTCTCTGACACAATCTTTGATGTTGTGCTTGTTTTTCTGATCGTGCCCGTCAGACTCCATAAAATGTGTCTCCGCTGTCGACTTCCTCTGCTTTACAGGTCAAATATGTGAAAAACGGAAAATATTCATGCAGTGTAACTTATTTTATAGTCGTTTTTTTGTGCGTCTTATCAACTCACTGCAATCAAAACGGTTTATTAACGGTGCACTGTGTACTTTGTCTGCAATGGTCTACAAACGTCTCTACTTAGGTTTTATTTATTTACGTTTCTCCACAGATCTGACCTGTAATTGCTTGTCATCATGGAGATGTAAAAAAAAAAAAAAATCACAGCCAAATGTGAATAATATCTAAGTGAAATAGCTTTGTTCGCTCCTCGATTGTGGCTCAGCTCTTATTTTTTTTTTTTATTTAACACATTAAAACAATTCTTACTTTGTACTTTTATTCTTTAGTTTTTTATAGTTTTTAGTTCTGTTTTTTATTTTATTTTTTATTATCTTATATTATTATTATTTTGTAAATATATATATTTACTATATATAATATATATATATATATATATATATATATATATATATATGTATATATAAATATAATATATACTATATACCCCCTCTTTCTTTGCATAGGTCAGTTTGTTTTAGTTGTTCTATGTTTAAAAAATAAAAAAGAGCACGGCTCTTTTTTTTTGAAGTTTGAAAATATAACATGTAAAATACTTAGAATAAGACAGCATGTGGAGGTCAGATTTGTTTACACAAATACACTTTCTGGGATGGAAACTGAATTTATGGGTAAAAAATGTGTACAAGCTTGAACTTATTTGCACTGTCATGAGTAATGTATGGAGTGTTTTTCTTGAGTCTTTATGCAGAAAGCTGGAGCCTGTGTGTCAGATGTAAAAGGCTTTATTTTTGTCACACGTCGGCTTGTTTTTCATTAACGCTGCAAAACAAATCTACCAAAATAATACCAAATGTCACCAGAACCTGAACCTCCATCAGGAAAAGGACCCGCTTGCAAAAACGTTACGCAATGCACCTTTAAACACTGCACCTCTGAAGCTACTGAAAGCTCTTTACAATAGTCTACGCGAGTCCAAAGTACGGCGCAGGGGGGAATATTTGGCCCTCAGTCTTCTCACTGAGCCCGTCCCAAATGAGCGTAGGTCGTACTTTTTACTACAAATTAGAATTGTACCTTTGTATCTTCAACGGCATCACTATTTCAGTCCAATACAGAGCTAAAGGTAACGCTCTGTATGACTTATTAAAGGTTCAAGTGGCTCTGTGTGAAATTCACCCGTCTGAATGACAAATATGTTTCAACATGTGTAAAAAAAAAAAGAAGAAAAAGTCAGTTTTTCAGTGGTGCCTGTTGTGTGCCTTGAGGTAGTCCCACATGTGCGTTCAAAATTTCCAAATCACACGTGGATTTAATTGAATAATGTACAATTTTTGAGTGTCCCAAACCGCATTATTTTACTTAAATTTCTGATTTGGTAATGTTTGAGTAGGTGGTGTGACGCACTATGTTTTCAACCATAAAAGTGTGACTCAAACAAGGTTGAACAACACTTGCCAGTCTAACAAAGTGAATTCAGGCCAAGCTCTAGTCTCATTTGTAAACCAATGACTTGAAAACTATTTTGGATTGAGTTACGCGACAATTTGCTGTAAGAAAACAAATCAATTTTACTGAAATAACATGTTTTCCATTTTCGATGTAGATATGACTATTTTCTTTTCTTTTGTCCGGTGTGTAATGCGTTGAAGCTCGTCTAAATTACAAATGAATGAATGAACTGCTTAACTTGCAACGGTGAGATTTATTACAGAAGATGTCTAAACCTCATCTTGTGTGGAAATGTTTATAAAAAACCTCAGTCTTTCAAGTTTACTTCAGTAATTAGATCTTAAAGTAACTCTCCGGTGTAAAAATAATATTGCTATTGTGTGTAGATAAATGCATTTTCGTTTATCTACTAAGTGTAGCTCAAGGAGTGTTATTGCTTTTCTAGTCATACAATATTTTAGGTGTCGAATCTAAAATAACACTTTACTATTATGCACAAAAAAGTCCCAATGTGAGCGCAGCTTTACATTTTCTGTAATAAACTTCAATAAACTAAACTAAATAAATAAACCTGGTACTCGATGAAGTAAAAAAATAGTATTAGTAGCACATATTTTGAAGTCCAGTAAAGGTTTTGAAGTACTTGTTAAATAATGTACAAAGTATAAAAGTATAAAGTAAAAGCGTTTCCCACAGATTTTGAAAACTAAAGCGCTGAATGTGGTGATTATGATGAAGAATTGGCCCAACGCTAATGCTAATCTAATGTTTATGCTAATGCCAATGCTAATGCTAACCTAAAATAAATTGAATCATATTTAACTTTACTTAAGTACATTTTACAGTCTGAAAAAGCCACAGTCTGACTTGTCCTTAATTAAATTTTTTTTATCAATTATTGAATTTCCTATTTAAATTTTAATTTCAGTTAGCATTAGCATTACTTGAGTAACCGCAGATGTTTCTTCCGGTGAAGTGGGAACATCGTAAGTCAGACTTTAACACGCTGTCTGTGATTATCCACCCATGACTCATCGTCTGCAGTGTAATCTTTAAATATTGATTATTTTAGCTCCAGAGAAAACCCCATAAAGCTAAAGCAGAAGGGGATTCACGGACAAGCGGGTCTAACGCAAGCAGCATTTTTGGACAGCTGCCATTCCGATCCATTTCTCTTTTTATGTGCATATTATGGTTTCCTCAAAGCCGAGACTTGAACTCAAAACCTGATGGCAGGATGTTACCATGAATGTGCAAAAAAAACCCAAAAAACCATGTGAGAAGTGCTTTCTATGTTTCAGTCCAGTTCAAAAATGGATAAAGCACAGATGCCTGCTCTTGAATGTAGTAAAGTAAAGTTCAGATACTTTTTTTCCCCCTCACAGTACAGTACTTTAACTTTGGTGCTTTTTTCATGTTTGTTTATCTATTTTATTTATGAACCTTTTTTAACCAGGTATAACCCATTGAGCTTGAGGCCTGTTAAAGCGCATATGACAGGTTGGACTACACACTTTCACCATTTTAGAACTCGACTAGCTCTACTTCCTGTCATTTCAAACTGCAACTTTAAAGAAGTAAAACTATGATAAATATTTACCAAACTAAGTCATAATTAAGAAACTAAGAAACCTGTTATCTCCAAGTCAAGTCTTTGCTTTTGTAATTAGATATAAGGTTGAACTGACTATGGCGTTTAGAAATAACATGTTTTGAGACTGGACAGAATGACTTTAACTTTTACAATTTGCTTTTTACAAGAAAATGCTGTTTATTGAAAACCTTGTAAGTTTATCTCCAAGTATACAGTTTTCTCTTTTGTAATTAGGCCTTAAAAGATCATCAGCAGCGGTGGACAAACGTGGATCAAAGTGCTGCTGGAATTGGCGTGGCTGTTATAACATCTGAGAATAGACGTGGTGAAGGACAACGGGCTTTAACACGGAGCTATTCAGGGGTCACAATGTGCTGTTAGGTTACATAAAGGTCACACATGCTTGGACCCAGCGTTAATCCCGGACCCAGGGGTGGCCCGAGGTCCCCTGCCCCGCACGGAGAAGCCATTCCTGGGCAGAGGCTTAGCGATTTCATTTTTTTCAGGGCATTGTGTCTGGAGCTTCCACGAGCGTAAAGAGGATCGAAATGGACGAGGATTATGACGAGATACTGTATGTACTGTATTATTGGTGCAAGGGAAATGTGACACTAACTCAGAGCAATACAGGAAAGTATATGGAGTACTAGAGGTGGGCAATATATCCAAATTTAGATGATATTATTGATGTTGTTTTGAAAATATTGTTTTTGAAAATAGTAGAAAAAGAGCTGATTTAATGTAAAAAGGAAAAAAATATATGACTTTCAAATAAGGGAATAAGGGAATATATATGTTTGTTGTGATTGATTTGTCTGGTAATGTTTAAAGACATGTTTTAACACATTTCTATTGGATTGACATAATATTGCCTGATTTAAATCTTCTGCACTTTTGGCCTGATTTTAAGCCTGATTTGCCTCTGCACGAGTTCAGGGAGGCGTGGCCCGAGCAGCGACTCTCACAAGAGTTTTTTTGTCGTGGCGTTCCTCATTTCTGTTGCTCAGTGCGACTCCGTAACGACTATTTGTCAAATTGTAAGGTTTTAACATGAAACACGAGGAACTTTACAACAGCCAATCAGTGCAGCAGTACAGCGCCAGGCTCAGTTTTCTCGGGACGGCTCTGAAAGCAGAATTAAGTAACTGGCAATAGAGCTCCCCCTGCAGCTCCCTTGTGAAAATACACGTCAGAAAATAGACGTTTCGTTCTTTCTTTATCATAATAAGACAGTATCATCGCATACAAACATATTTAAAGTTGCCAGATATAAAAAAAAAAAAAAGAGCCAGGGTTTCTCAGGAGAGTTGTTTTCGGGTCGCATTTGTTACAAGGCTGGTTCTCTGACAGAAGAAAGTGAGGACAGACACTTCAAACGTCCCAAAAATACATATTTAACCATCACAAGGATTTACAAATGCGTTCAATAAGGTGAAAATGCTACTTAGTTCTGCATTAAAATGTAGAATATATCAGACAAAAGCAATACGGAGTTGGTACAAACGTTTTCATTTCGTGTCAGCTACAATGAGCTGCTTACCTCCAGTGAATATCGAACCCCCCTGCGGCCTTTATGTTCTGTTTTAATCCACACACGTTTCATTGTGTTGTTGTAGTTTCACTCTAAATAGGAGCGCATGTAAAGGCAGCTGACGCCTCGTATCCCCGTGCGTTTCGCTTTCATTACTACCTGTTTGATCACGTGACACCTGCGCTCTCCTCCGCTGTAGAAAATCCCATGCGATTTCGCGCGAGTGTGTGATCCGGCTGTCCTCTACGTGAGTGCGAGGTAAATAATCGCAGCGAAATGTCCTCGAGTCTGTGGCCTGCTCTATTTTTGGGCACGTCTTTTAAAACCACAGAAGATTTTAAAATCCTCGATTCCTGATGCCGATTTCGATATCACAATGATAACAACAAAACATAACACGACAGTACTTTCTTTATGTTTTCCCTGTGCTCTTACGCTGGTTCTGATCAAACTCAAGATCCTTCAAAAACTGTTCCAGAAAGGGAAATTTATTAAGTTGTTTGTATCGTTAGTCTGGTTTTCGATCATTTTGACAACCCTAGTCGGACTGAATCGATATCGGGATCCTCTAAAAAAAATATACAGATATTTATTTTTGTCAATATCGCCCTGCAACCCACTGCAGTACCAGTTTAATCCTGGTTTAGTCCGGATTTAGACATGGCTTAGTCCTGGATTAGTCCTCGTTGGGTTGCGGGTTAATGCCTGATCTCGTTGTACAATAAGGCCGTGGATCCCGAAGTGGAGGCATGAACTGATGAACCGCGGATGACACTGTATTTACGATGATGAAAATATGACACATTTCCCCAAACTCTGCTACCAAAAAATCCCCCAAAACACAGAGAGTCGCGTCAGAAAGGGGCCGAAGACAAACGGGAGTACAGGGGGATTTGTGTGCGAGTAGAACAGAAACATGCTGTATCATATAAACTTCCTGTGGTCTGGTTTCTCAGCCCTGTGTTGTGTAAACTCTGAACTGCAGCTCTTTCTAAGTCTGACTTGTTGTATACACAGTCCAAAGATAAACGGCCCATGTTATGAAATAGGAGCAGCGGGAAACTCTTTGCTTTACATTGAGGTTTATGAGGGAGAAAAACTCTATTCATGCGATTTTATTTGCAACAGTGAAGCCACAAAAACAGAGAAAAAAAAGGAAAATCAATATATAAGCGTTGATACGGAAAAAAATCCCATACGTTTTAGAATTGTTTCTATCTATATCAGAAATACTATTACGACCACATGGTAATAATTCAGAAACTACAGTATATTTAGTGTTTAAAATTGAATTATATTGTGTACTTTAAAAAAAAATCACTATAATGGTATAGACATGGGTAATTAGCCTTTTTTTAAGTGTCAAAGTTCAAGTTTAATGTAGCTGTAATATATGTCACCATTTTTTATCATTTATATCTTTATTGTGTAATTTTTGTAATTTTATTTTTTTTAACTATTGCTATATTTAGAATTTGTTTGAATTAATTTCCATCCTTAAACATTTGTTTTCTGGTGTTGGGCCTGTCACTTATTATTGCTTTACCTGGAATGTTCTACAATGTGATATAAACCTATCGATTTTTCCTTTAAACAACGATTTAAATGTGTCTTAGTTTTGTTGCCAGAAAAGACTCGGTTTGGCGGAGTCCTTGTCTCCAAGTTTGATCTCATTTTGTGGAAGATTCCAGTCAAAACAACATCTCCATTGTTAGAAAAATTGTTATACAGTATCTTCAGACTACGATAAACATAATCTTTAAAAATATCGCATTCTTAATCTGCAGACGACATTCAATCATATCATCTCGCCCTAAACAGATAAACTTTGCCAAACTTTCTCTCCCCATTTTGCTGTCGCCTATAAAAGACTTCAACTTCATTGTATCTTTGAACTTTTCTGCTGTTCATGGGTAAAACCCTTGGTCCTGATGACATTTGAATTAAAAGCATTTATTTTCTATCATTTACCTAAAAAACGTACTGTGTATCGTGCCTCTTGGATCAACTGTGTCGTAAAACTATATCATGCACACGAGGAAACACAACATCTAATACCTTTATGTGATTAAACAAAACACACAAGTATTACAAATCTCTCCTTACGATGGAAATATCGCACCATTCTTATAAAAATAAAAAAGTCCCAAAGTGCCCTGAATGTTGCTCTCGGCAGCTCTGGCCTTGAAGGGTCTGTTTGTTTTGGAGCTGGGGGAGGTTTTGGGTGAGCGCTCATGGAAAACTGGCAGTGGACGTGCACCGTGTTGCTAACTGACGCTTTCTGTGGATTGAGCTGGCATTAGAATAATACGTGCCATTGAAAGTCCTTACAGTAGTTTGAATGGGGGTAAAATGGAGGACACGGAAGGGGAATGGGACCAATGAAGACGCAATGGGTTCTGCGCAATTAGCTCGGCATTTTTGGATCAGAACGGAGAACAACAAAGCCAATTCACCCTGGAGAGATGCAGACAAACACAGAAAGAACCGTTTAGCAAGCTTTATTACATGGGTTATTTGGCGCTCAGACCCCGGCGGAAGACATTGCGATTATGGGCGCTCCATAATAGAATTGTATTAGATGTGTCCCCCCAGGGCCTAGAGGACTGGGTGGTGGTAGATGGGGGGGAGAGGTAGAGAGGATGAGGGTGATGTAAGGAATGCAGAGGAGGAGAAGGGGAGGTGGTGGGTCGCGGTACAGTCTGAAGCGCCCGAGCCGAACTGCATGAGGGTTTAAATGTTGCAGGCTGTGCGCTGATTGGGAGCAGAGGAGGTGCGCCGTGCCACGGGGAGGAGTAACTTGGGGGCGTGGATTGAGGCTGGAGAGCAGGTGGTCCTGGTGTTGCCGTGGACGTAGATTGGGTGAATTTGCGAATCTAGTCCAAAATTAAACCTGTTTTAGTTTTGTCATCCGTTCCTCACAGTGCAAAGTCACCACCACAGATAAGTGTTCCCTCAGAGTGCTTTGCAGTCAGGTCTATGACTTATAGAACGTGACATCACTTGCAGAAGCGTACACATTTAGCAGTAATAGTTCCTTTAACATTACAAATCTGCCATTTTTGTTTTTGTGTTCAAAACTGTTCAAAAGCTTCTCAGCTTGAAATCCGTAGACCCCCCTCATGCTTAGCTCTGTCTGAGGAAAAGTATTTTTGGATGTTTGATTTAAATAAGCTTCTTGAAAGTATTTAATACTATTTTTTTATTTCCTAAATTTTTTTCTTAACTAAGAAAAATGTCCAGATGACTACAACTGAATCTTTTTCTAAAATGTTTTGATATGCCACTAATGTTAAAGGATGACACTTTTTTCAAATGCATCCATTATCCATTGGATAATTGGTGCTCGTTGTAACTTCTTTAAACAATCAGGTTTGTGATGCTATAGCAAGTAGATTATTCCATCCTTCAATTAACAATTAATTTCATTAAATATACTTTCAATCACACACATACTTTTGAAGGCCTACATTCTTCTCGTTGCCCCATCTTTACCCTGAAACCACATTCATCCTCAGTCAGTCGCTTACACTGCAAATTTACACCTTCTTAAACTAGAAAAATATGCTTGTTTTAGAAATAAGTGAATTATCTTCCAGTCAAATAAGAATTCTTAAAATAAGCTTTATAATCTTACTTATTTAGTTTTTATTTGGTAGAAATGTCTTAAATCTAGACAAAAAAAATAAATACAATAAAATCAGATTTATCTTGTTTTAAGTGAATAAATCTCAGTTAGATGATGAAATTTGCTGTGTTTTATTACACTTATTATTCTAAGAAACCATAACAACCCTGTCAGTAGCTGAGCGGTGTTGTTCTGAGACGACTTGGGTGTCCTCAAACCGCCGTCGCCATTTTCTTGAAAAACCCCTGCGCTTTTCACCCTGCCCCTCGAAATAGACGCTAGCACTGTTAGCTCAGTGTGTGTGGCTTTTAATAGAGCTGTTTTATCAGGCCTTTACGACCACACCACAACACAATGGTGCGAGGCAAGCGCTTGCAGATGTGAACTTTAAGGCGCAGATAGCTGGAAAGGTTGTAAAAAGCCACACCAAAACCCAAACATTTGACTTCCTTGTTGATCCAAGAGTATATGAGCCACGTCGCATTGAGTCGGAGCCGCTTTCTGGCTGAAAACGGAGTAATCTGGTGAGGTGAGAAAGGCAACGCGCGAGTTAATGCAGTTTTTGGCGATGGGAGCGGTGAGTGTGTGTGCGTCGCGGGCCAAAAAGAAAGATGAGAAAAAACAGGACTTCTGGCTCACAGAACGTAAATGTAAATCAGAACAATATGAGTCAGTGATGATGCGCGCCGAGGTGGAAAGGAACGCAATACTATTATTAATAATCGAAGGTTTCTGCAGCGCCTTGTCTCCTCGGAGATGTTATTGCTTTGTTCCACACCGTGACATTTAACTTATCGACTTTCGCGGAGAGGGGAGTCCGCTCACAGTAAGAGTGATGGTTTTCAAGAACAATTAGAGCAACAAAAACACCTGTAAGTGAATAAATGCTAAATTCGATCGTGTGGAACATTTCAGCGGGGCATTTGGAGACATAACGATGTAATAAAATAAAGACAATAAACCTGGAGTGGAGCAGGCCACATTCATCAGCATTCACATTTCTCTTTTTACTGTTAGAAATATACATTTGTAACGGGGGGGTTTGAGGGTCCTTCCCCAAGAAAATTTGAATAAATCACATGTCAGATCCTGAATGAAGGTGCATTTTAGATTTTATTTGATTTACTCTTTTGATAAGCTGAAGTTTTTAAGAGTAGAACCTATTTGTACATAGATATTAGTTTTACATTTTAACTTGTGTTTACGGTCTCTTTCTGGTCTGATGACGGCCCACCAGAGCATGTGGCCCTCTCATTGGATTAGATTAGATTGTTTATGCCACGGGCCAGTCTGCATTTCAGGAGAAGCACTCACCTGCAAAATGCTAATCTATTCAGACATAAACGTTTCCAAACGAGGCCTTCATTTGGTAAAAAAGAAAATGAAAATGTCCGTCTATCTCAGAATAAATTGCCTTTAATTGAATGATTGTAAATTATGAACAATTTCTCATTCACTGCGAATTATATACAGTATTTGAAATTGAAAATGAATCCAGGAAGAGGAGCTGACGCAGAATGTTGCAGATGCTAATGAGGATCTAAGAAACAATAAGCCACTTTATAATAACTACTTAATTAGCCTTAATAAAGCCAAACAAAGACTTAATTCATAACGAACAAGTAGTTTAAGAATGATTCAGTCGTTAATACATATTGTTTAATTATATAGTTTTGATGTAAGAGGCTCGATTGACTTTAGGACATGCATTTTCTTTCCGTCTAAGATGAGGAATTACAGATGGAAAACAGCTTGCGGCTAAATCGTGTGCAGAGCATCTTTTCTCTTTTGATATGAACTAATACAAAGCAGAATTTAAAATAACGGATATTCCTCTGCAGAGCTTGATCACACTTCACACGGACATTTGTTTGTTCTCCGAAGGGTTCAAGAACAACTTCAGTTTGGCTCATTTTAGTCAGACGTTTCGGGAAAAATAGGCCCTTAATGAGAAAGAAAGAAAATAAACTAAGCCTGAATTATTCTTAATAAACCATTTGTTCGTTATGAATTAAGTATTTGTTCACGCTTATATTAAGACTATTTAATAAAAGTGTATAAAGTGTTACAGAAACAATATTAGAGACTTGCACGTGGCAGACTCTCCCCCAGAAAAGTTACATAGTGCACCTTTAAATGGAACTAGTACTTTTGGTAACAATAGCAATGACTAACAGTATTTAGTGTATTACATCAAAACTTTACATTAAACATTTACAACACATGAAGTGAATATAGTTTTGACTTCGTGAACGTGGCATGTGAAAGATTGGCGGAGCGTAACGCCAGTCGTGGATCAGCCAGTTTGCCCCAGGGCAGCTGCGGCTAGTCGTTAACAGTAACAAGAGCGTAAAACAGGGGAAGAAGTGGATGAAAATGGAGCGTGTCGCCTGCGTGCTTCTGCCAGATTTTTGACAGCGGTGCGTTTTTGGTCGTTGGCCGTGCAGAGGCCAGAGTCGTTCTCCCGCGCACACTGTATATAAGGCCGTAAATCCCCTGTAGGAGAGGTGGAGTACTGACGTTTTTATGAGGCCGTGCGTATTATTTTACCTGCAGAGACTCCAAGAAGCGGAAGGAGCCCAGACGACGGCCGCGCGGCACCAGACAGAACGTGGAGTTATGCAGCAGCTCCTGATAATCGAACCTGGACACACACACACACAGAGAAGCACACACTAATTTAAGGCACATGCACGGAGGAAACGAGTGAAAGACATGAAGATAGCTTGGGCGAGGTTGCAACTAATCGATTGTTGAGATAATCAGTGGACAATGCGCACTCCAAAACCTACCTGTGCTGAGAGAAGATATTTTATGACTCAGACAAAGCAAGAATGACATCAAAATAACTCAGAAAAGGTGTTTAGTCTTGAAATTTAACCTCAACCTGCAGCTTTATCCGTGTCAAGATGCGTTTCTGTTTCTTATTCAAGGCCTTTTTGCAAACATTAATACATTAACTGAAAGAAAATTGCCAGATGAATTGGTAGGATCTTGTTTTAATATAAGTTTTTCACATGTTTATGTTCTGTTTTCTGAGAGAGGAGGTCCATAACAAAGCAAGAATTACACCAGGAAACATACAACAGTTTTGTCTGTAAATATCCACCATCAGGATGTACTCCAGCGGCGTCAGTTTAGCTTCGTCTGGGTCAAAGTTAATACAAATCTCTCGTAATCACAGGCTTTTCTCAGTCCAAACAACTAATCCATCAAATGGAAGAATAACCGCTAGAATAATCAACCAGCAAAACGATTGTGATGCAATTTAAGGAAGTGCTCACCCTTGAACCCACTTTAGTCCTGATGTAGAATTGGTTTGGTTCTGTTTTAGTCTAAGTTTAGTCCAAGTTTAGTCCAAGATCGGCCCAAGTTTAGTCTAAATTTAACCCAAGTTTAGTCTAAATTTAACCCAAGTTTAGTCCACGTTTAGTCCACGTTTAGTCCAAATTTAATCCAAGTTTAGTCCAAGTTTAGTCCAAGTTATTCCAAGTTTAGTCCAAGTTTAGCCCAAGTTTAGTCTAAGATTGGCCCGTTTAGTCTAAATTTAGCCCAAGTTTAGCCCAAGTTTAGCCCAAGTCTAAATTTAGTCCTGGTTTAGTCCACGTTTAGTCCAAGTTTAATCCAAATTTAATCCAAGTTTAGTCCAAGTTTAGTCCAAGTTTAGTCCAAGTTATTCCAAGTTTAGCCCAAGTTTAGCCAAGTTTAGCCCAAGTTTTAGCCCAAGTTTAGCCCAAGTTTAGCCCAAATTTAGTCTAAATTTAACCTAAATTTAGTCTAAATTTAGCCCAAGTTTAGTCCAAGTTTAGTCTAAATTAAGTCTTGGTTTAGTCCAACTTTAGTCCACGTTTAGTCCACGTTTAAGTCCAAATTGAATCCAAGTTTAATCCAAGTTTAGTCCAAGTTTAGTCCAAGTTTAGTCCAAGTTTAGTCCAAGTTTAGTCCAAGTTTAGCCCAAATTTAGTCTAAATTTAGCCCAAGTTCAAACCTGGTTTAGTCCAAGTTTAGTCTAAATTTAGTCTTGGTTTAGTCCAACTTTAGTCCACGTTTAGTCCACGTTTAGTCCAAATTGAATCCAAGTTTAGTCCAAGTTTAGTCCAAGTTATTCAAGTTTAGTCCAAGTTTAGCCCAAGTTTAGTCTAAGATTGGCCCGTTTAGTCTAAATTTAGCCCAAGTTTAGCCCAAATTTAGTCTAAATTTAGCCCAAGTTTAGCCCAAGTTTAGTCTAAATTTAGTCCTGGTTTAGTCCACGTTTAGTCCAAGTTTAATCCAAATTTAATCCAAGTTTAGTCCAAGTTTAGTCCAAGTTTAGTCCAAGTTATTCCAAGTTTAGCCCAAGTTTAGCCCAAGTTTAGCCCAAGTTTAGCCCAAATTTAGTCTAAATTTAACCTAAATTTAGTCTAAATTTAGCCCAAGTTTAGTCTAAATTTAGTCCTGGTTTAGTCCAAGTTTAGTCTAAATTTAGTCTTGGTTTAGTCCAACTTTAGTCCACGTTTAGTCCACGTTTAGTCCAAATTGAATCCAAGTTTAATCCAAGTTTAGTCCAAGTTTAGTCCAAGTTTAGTCCAAGTTTAGTCCAAGTTTAGCCCAAATTTAGTCTAAATTTAGCCCAAGTTCAGTCCACGTTTAGTCCAAGTTTAGTCCACGTTTAGTCCAAGTTTAATCCAAGTTTAATCCAAGTTTAGTCCAAGTTTAGTCCAAGTTTAGTCCAAGTTTAGTCCAAGTTTAGTCCAAGTTTAGTCCAAGTTTAGTCCAAGTTTAGCCCAAGTTTAGCCCAAGTTTAGTCCAGGTTTAGCCCAAGTTTAGCCCAAGTTTAGCCCAAGTTTAGTCCAGGTTTAGTCCAAGTTTAGTCCTTATTTTGACATGTGCGCATGGAAAGCACATGTAAAGTGGAGTCGTTTCCCTTCAGAGAAAGTCAGAAAGACTCACACCGTAAAAGCATTCGCTCAGACTTCACAAACACAGGAAGCAAAAGTGTAACGTTTCTGCCCCAGGACAGGACCACGGTCGCGTTGGGGCAATTAAACCGTCAACAATCAAGAACTACTGAGGTCCTTTCCGTGCCAACGCAAGAACGCCTAAACATGTTCTCCATTCGATGTTCTGACTAACCAACCATGAAAAGAACTCAAAACGTTGGTGCAAATGAATCTTGTGAGCTGAGTGGAGTCGGTGAGAGCGACGCGGTCCTGCTTCACGCTCGTTTGTGTTTCAGGTGCACCTTTGACTCGGAGACACTTGTCCAAACGTCCCACCGAGCGCTCTGTCAAAACCACTCAGCTCTGAAACACAATATGCACAGAAACGAGAGCGAGAGAGACAGAACTCTGCCGCAGTCACGGATCAGGAGGCAAAAAACCACACTGTGGACCTCACGTGTACAGCCAGGTAAATGTAGAGGCCTTTTTAAAAATATGTGCAGCAGACGAGTGAGTAAAGTAAAGAGTAAAAGCTCATTTGGATAAATACTGTGTAAAACATGCTTACAATGTATTTAATCTGCAAAATCAAGTGGAAATACTCAAAATGTACTTATTACTATTAAATGTACTAACTATTACTATTGTTACAGAGGAAGTAGAAAGTCAAAATGTCATACTTTCACGTACATATATTTTCAAAAATCATCAACAACTGACAATTTCAAATATAAAATATGAATTCAAATATAAAGTAAGCAGGCTCCTGTAGTGCTAAAGTTGGTCCATATATCAATCGTTTAGTTGCTACGTTTAGTTTCTACGACGACAACCATTAAAGCTGGCGTAACCAATGATAGTCTTGTAAAATAGTCACTAACAATCATCCCGCTAATCAGTTAGCCGAGCGATTATGTTTCGATTTACCGATTAGTTGTTTTGGAAGGAAAATGTCACGCGATGAATGGATTTGAACTCCATTTCATCCAGACGGAGCTGGAGTGAAGAAGATTTGAGGAAGAGTTGTGTTTTCATCAAATACACTAGATTTACTCAGATTCCTTGATGTAAAGCGCTCGGACTGACTTGAAGGTAGAAAAGCGCTATTTAAATGTGGCCATTTTACTCATTGACCGTTTGATTTTCATGCAATTGTGGCTAAATTTGAGTCATAAAACGTATTTTCTCTCAGCTCATGGCATATTTCTGAACATATGTATCGACCAGTTAACGATTGACCAGTCGCAACTAATGGATTCAGTTGCAGCCCTGAATGCACTGTGTAAAAGCAGCACTTCTCCTTCGCTTTTTTGTCTAGTTACAAAACCTTTAATCAATGGCAAAGCCGGCATAGAGGGCCTGATATGTGCAGTGTAAGTGTATATCCTTTTACGTGCGTATCGTGTTGTTGTGTTCATTTGTCTGACGAAACCGTGAACCTCGTGTGAGAGCGTGCGACCGTCTGATGAAGCTCGTGTGCCAAAGGTGTTTGAGAGAGGTGAAGAATGAGTTTAAATAGCTGCTTCTTCCTTTTGTGGTTTGAAAATCAGGCCCTCTCAGCTTCAACTCACAACAACAACATACTCAAGTGTAAATGCGCGGGCTTTTTGTGGATCTCCCGACACAATCTCTCCCCATAAACCTCCGTAAATAAACGCCGTGTAATATATACGGTATTTAGCATCTGCCGCGGCGCCGAATAAACCCCAGTTATTGTCGCTTTCATTCGGGCCGTTTCATCACGACGCCTCCGATTATGTGTCCTCGCTCATAAATCCACAGAAACGCATTCGCACACAAGACGGGAGCTTATCCGGAGAATGTGGAAATTACGCATCCATCAAGCGCCGTAACGCAGCGAGTAAGTACGCCGTAATTCCTATTGATTCATGTTCCATAATCGCAAACTCTCCACCGCCGTGAATCAACCTGCAGGCAACGAAGCTGTGTTTCATACTCTGTAAAATGAATGAAGTGGGGAAAAGTGGAAAAAAATTGGGAAAATGTGGGGAAAAAAATTGGAAAAGTGGAAAAAAAATTGGAAAAGTGAGGGAAAAGTGGAAAGTGTCACGTCGACGCCGCCTTTTCGGGCGCTTTTCCCGGTTTGTTAAAAATAACACTCTGTATTTTGTATCGACACGGCGGTGGTTTGACATCGGCTTTTTACACCAAAAATCTGACCGTTATCTGATTTCTGGAGTTATCTGATTATTGAAATGTCGCGTGAACAGCTACGTCCGATTGTTCTGGTTTTGACGAGGAAAATGATGCGAACTGATGTGGCAGTTATTTTAAAAATTCATTGCACTTTGTCTTGTGTTTCTGACATCATAGTTAATTATCGGTTCATTTGATTATTCCAGTCATCGGATTTCCGACGGCCATGTAAATGCACCCTGTCTGAATGAAAGATGAAGGAATACTTCGAAGGGAAAAGGTGACTTTCAAAACACTTTTCTCTCAATAATTTTAGAGAGTGACACAACATTATCGTTGTTTGTTTCGAACATGTCGATAGAAGCCTTTACAGTTAGTCCTACATCCAGTAAAATAAAGTGCATAAACTGCCTGTCGCCACAGAAAATAAGGGTGACACGCTCTAATATTTGGCAGGACCCCCTTTAGCTTTGATTACTGCGCACATTCACTGTTTCAAGAAGCGTCTGCAATATGAACGGATTCATGTCCATCCGGCGCTGCACTAAAGATCCTGTGTTGATGATTTGACCCTTCTCAAACCCACTGACATCTCATCCATGACCACGGGATTCGTCTTTCCACATGGTTGTTTCCGGAATGAGACTCAGCTGGGTTTTAAACACCGTGTTGCAGCTGAAAGATCATCACCTGCAGCAGTTGTCCAGCAGGAGGCTCGTATCTACACTTTTTGTTGTTGTTATTGTTTGTTGTTGTTGGTGTACAGGCAGTGTATATTTACTGTTGATAGATTTTCATCAATTACATTCTTTATTTTATGACGTATTATATAAAGAGCCACACTTTTATTTTGGAGTGACGGTTTGTTAATTATTTTTTAATTAACAGTTCGTTTCAGCAAGTGTAAAGATCAGACGGATCAATACACACCGTTGGGGAAAAAGTGACTGACATGGATATAATAATTTCTGTTTTCTGGTGGATGTTTTCGCCATGGAATTATGCATCTCCATGGAACAAGACGGCGACGCCGCCAGGCCAAGTTACAGGCCAGATCTGTGCAGAGGCGGCCCCGCTGTGATGGTCTGTCGAGAGAAATTTGAGAAATAAGAAACGCCTAGTACAAAGACAGTCCTGTCGAAGCAATAACATCTCCATGCGCGACAAGCCGGTGGCAGACCTTCTGCCAGAAAAGGTACACAGTGCACCTATAATTATCCACGAGTTGATGTGATTGGATAATACGTCGGCCGGTAATGTCAAACCAAATGTGTCTTAGGCTCAGAGGTCGTGATACTTTTACTTGAGTAACTTGTACTTTTCAGACATACTTTTACTCGAAATAACAATCTATTACTTGAGTTTTGGTGAGCAATTCTGGAGCGACAAAAGTGTTCCATGAACCACATTAAACGCTTGGAACTCTTACACTTCAGACACGGTTTGTTTGTTTTTCGCCTCTTCGGAAACACCAGATTGTGCGCGTTATTTACCGTCTTGTCCGTCAATTTACACAGACTAAAATCACAAATCACTTATACAGTTATGACTTTCTTGCTCTTTTTATTTCGTTCAGGTTTTGTCCTGGTGATAGTGGGAAGTCGAATGATTCATGTGGTTCTCGGAGCGTAAAATCGGAACCACTGCACAACATGACGATCTTGTACAAAGGAACAAATACAGACCGTTTATTATACAGTCCGCTGCGATGCCACTGACTGATTAAGGGGTTTGCCGCGGCCTGGCTTTGACTTTGCGCGCACTTTTCTCCCCCTCTCCGCATCCATCTTGTTTTCTTCCGATAGTTGTTTATTCGCCGCCGCGATGTCAGTGAAAAAATATGCCCGCCATTAATCTTCCAGTCACTTAGTCATTTATTTAACCCCCCCGTCCCCCCCCCGCGTGAGTGATGAGACGCAGGCCGCCTTCAGGAGCCCACAGAAAGAGCATTTCGGAGTTGGTTGGCGACATGAATGCGTGTCACTGTCAACGGGAATGTATTAAATATGTCAAAATGCCCCCTACACACTGCATATATACATAAACATAAGTGAAAGGGGCTTTGTGCGCAGATAACGGCAGAGCTTAAAGACACGGACGAGACGGAAAACATTCGAACAAGCCAAGATATACGTTTTTCCCACCAAATGTGAATATTGTTACAGAGATTTATCATAAGCGATGTCGAAGGCTGTTCAAATCGTATTTTCACAAATGGGTTTAACATGAAAAAAATAAACTGAATGTTTGAGTGGGGTTGTGTCAGCTACTGCACAAGAACATGACTCTGACAGTTTGTGGATAGACACTGAAAAAAGATTCAAGAAAGTATTAAAAAACAAGGTCAGGACGGAGATTGTGCCCGTGTCCTTTTAAGAATGTGTTAATCATTTGAAAATCGTGTGAAGATTTAACATATTTTACTTACAATGGGCAACTATAAAAGTAAATATAGAGGAAGCTAATACATTTTATCGGATCAGAACCAGTCGAATTTCAATTATCTGAAGTTATCGCGTATTTAAACGTTTATTTTTGCAGTGAGTTTTAAAACATTTAGTTGCGATCTAGGTCTTTTAAAGGTGCACTGTGTAACTTTTGGGGTTGATATATCGCAACCGCAATTAGCCAATGACAAACAATGCAATTATTCTGAAGTTCTTTGCTAAAATACTAAATATCCTGCCCTATAAAACCCGATAACTGTAGTGTAGACCATCATTTACAAATCTGACCGCAATCAAGTTTGTCAGGAAAAAAAACACAACGCAATTAGAGGCACATAATTGACCATAATCTTTCAGCTTTGTTATTAAATGCCAACTGTCGAATGCTCCTGGCAAAGCAACGGCCTCTCTACATCAGAAAAGTCCCATAGCGCACCTTTTAATTACAAGTCAGAGGTTTCGTAACAGCGCAGGTCAGTCCAGGTCTCGGGACTCGTCTAAAAGGTTTAATGTGTGGAGTCGAAGTCGGCCCACACAGAGCAGAATCCGAGCGGTGGGGGGGGGGCGCTTTTTTAAACCATTTACACTTTTCTCCTTTCAATCGGCCTCCGCACAAATACAAGACGTGTGTTACGGAAAGGTTATTGTGTCTTTTCAAACGGACACGGCAGGAAAAGTAAGTTAGATATTTAACGAGAGCACCTGCCCATTCCTTTTTCGAGAAATGTGCTTTTGTTTATTCTTCTTACGACAGTCAAACGATATTATGTCAGTCCTACAGAAATGTGTTACAACATGTCTTTAAATGAGGATTAATGATCAGAAAAATGTGAAATGTTGGTCAAATTTATCACAAAACAGAGAGAGCAGAGATATCACCTTCACATTCACGTTTTATTAACTCTTTTAACTGTAAACGATACAGTCAATATCCAAATTTGGCACATATTCATAGAAACATGTACAATATTACCTAAACGCTGATATATTGCCCACCTCTACGTGCGAATATATGAAGGTTCCATGGCACGGACGCAAAATAAATGAACACAAATGAGACAAAAATAAAAACAACTTACAATAAATATGCAGCCATGCTCATACTGTGTAGGTATTTGGCAATAACTGAGACAAATGTGGCTTAGAAACAAACATTAATGCATTTATTTACATTTATTTTATTGTGAAATACAATCTTAAAGGGGATATCGAACGCAAAATTAACTTCAATGAGCTTTTACCGGTGTTTCCTCATCGTTAGTTTACTCACAGTTGTACTTTGATTGTTTCATGCATGTTTGACTTAATCCTGTATAGTCCTATTTTCACCTACCCCCTATCCCCGCCCACTGCGTTGTACTTCCTGTGATTATTTAAAAAACTAAGACTCCCAGTGACACGTGTGGAGTTTTAAAATGCCCCGAAGCCACTTTCCAACAACAAAAACAAGTGAATGTCAATCCGCTGCTCGTTACGGTGAAATGTGACCATGAAGAGGCGGGGCTAATCAGTTCTGCAGTTTTGAACAGGATGTCAATGAACCTGTTTCTATTATTAAACTCAATATTGCGGTTCACAACAAAACAAAACGTAAAATAATGATCTATTCATGTAAAAGTTCCACACAAAGTACCTGACGAAGCATAATATGTCTCCTTTAATAACAGAAACAGGACCATTGACTTCAAAACCGCAGAACTGATAAGCCCCGCCTCTGCATAGTGACATTTCTCTGTAGCAAGCGACACGTTTTCACCATGTACTTTTTGGAATAATTGTAAGTGCAGAGGACAGCGTGTATGAAAACTTTTCTTGAGCACATACGCTAAAAATACAGGATAATACAGCATTGAGTACACAAACGAAATATCCTGTACTCAAATAGGTGTAAAAGAAAACCTCCAACACGTTTTTGCACGTTTAAAAGACTCTGTATCCATTACATACAGTATATATATGTATTTAGTTTTGAATATATCTGTACCAAGACGCTTCTTTGCATTTTTCTTATCTGCTTTACGTCAGTGTTTCCGCAGCTCTTCCAGTTTGATCTTAATTCATATTTCGCCTGACTTTTCCCATGCTCGTGTAATGAAAATCTCGATTGAAATGACACGGCGGGCCTTTGCATAATTGACCATCGATACGCGCATTTGCACGGCGGCTGGCGGTTTCGGTGACGGTGCTATCATTAAATCTAAACCTGCGCGCTCGGAAAATTCGCCCATTTCATTACGACACGCAGGGGGGAAACGGCCCCTCGCGTCCTCTCGATAACACAGCCGCTATACATAAGGGCATGCTAATTCAGTGCGACGAGCTGCATCTTGATGAGCGGGGCATGAATACTGGATGTGGGATGTGCATTTGAACTGGCTCTAAATTAAACAAATGTCTCTAATGAGGGCTGCGTGCCGCCTGCCGCTCTGCATCGCCGTTGACTTCAGCGTCGGACCGGGAATCTGCGCGGACAAGTACAAGAGGGTTTCATCACGCGCCGGTGTTTCCCCCACACAGGTTTGTACTGAGAATAAGATGGGGCAAGTGTGCCGAATCGGAATCAAGTTCATATATATATATATATATATATATATATATATATATATATATATATATATATATATATATATATATATATATATATATATATATATATATATATATATATATATATATATATATATATATATATATATATATATATATAGTTCATATATATATATATATATATAGTATATATATGACCATATATATATATATATATGTTCATGACCAGCAGGAGTATCTTTTGTATCACCAGTGGGACAAACATCACATTACTTACTGATGTATACAAACATGATTATAATACTACGGAGAAGGCTCAATAATGAAAACAGTCTTTTTGGACAACTAAATGTAAGTTTCACTTTTAACACAAGCGACAGTAGTTTCTTTAATATTACATTAGTCTTATAGTTATATCCAGACCATTCTGCGTATATTTATGTCATTTTTTTTCTGTATTGATACGTGTGTTGTGCAGAGTTGTGGACTTGATGTGGACTGGAGTCAGACTTGAATCACTGTTTTGCTGACTTTAGACTTGACTTGATAATATAGACTAAGACTTGGGACTTGGAGCCGTGTGAGTTCAGAAGACTTGGTGCTTCTGAAGTCTGAATACAATCGAAAACAGCTTTGACTTTACAGTTGAAATAAGGACTCTCAGTCTTTGATTGCACAGGAACAAACTGGAAAATGTCCCTCTCCACTTCTCTACATGTGACCAGGCCTTTTTTATTTTATTTATTTATTCTTCATCACATAAACTGAACAAAAGTATGAGCTGTATGCTGTAAGCTGTATGTTTAACAGGCTTAGGACTTGAAAGTCAAAAGCACAGGACTTGGACTTGACTTGGATTTGAGGCCAGACTTCAGACTTACGTTAGGCTTGGATTTGGTCACAATAAAATCAAAGAGGGCTGATATATCGTGACAGACTTCTTGGCAAAACACATATCGATATTGAGATGTTTATCATGATACTTTGAAACAGCATGAATTCCTGATGAAGGGCGGAGTCAAATCATAATGAACCTGTGACTGTTGCATTGAGGCAGAATCTGGGTGAAAAGTGACTTATTCAGAGGACAATTCTATTCTGATTTTAAAGACGTGAACATGAATGCATTTTGGTATTCTACATAATCAAAACATCAATTTAGTGAACTTTTAACACTGGTTTTAAAGGATATCCATGTATCAGGACACATTTTATATCATGAGGCACTGCATTACCCCAGTATCTGAGTATAGATAAACTTCAGACAGGTACTTGGGTTTATTTATTACATTTCAATTTGAGTTAATTTCAGTTAAATTAGGGCTGAAAAATATGAGAGGAAAAAGTTCAATATGTGGGATTTTAAGATATTAAATGTACTGGTATTATTTGGATATAAATCTAAATAGTTCAAAAATGTTTTGTTTTGAGTCTTTACATGAGAATACACTGTTTTACGTGTTCAAATCCATTGTACATTTTTAATCAGTTGATCTCATAATGTTATCTTGTCCCTGTGCACTTCGAATTGCCCTTTTGTTTAACTTTTGTGAAATACATTCATTACTTTGCATTCAGGCTCCATGCGTTTGCACACAGCCCATCGTCTATGCTCCACCTTATTTTCCCTCTTAGTTTTTCCCACAGGGGCAAAAATGCCTCGCTAAAATATTAAACATCCAAAATGGTGCCGATCTATGGAGGAAGCTTTCCCATCACGTTCACATTAAAGCAAATATACGTTTACTGCCTCTGTGTGATGTGGACTCTTGTGATTCCTGTCAAAGCCGGTCTCTATCTCACTGAGGAGCTGGTGTGTGTTCGTGATAAGAAACTCTCCTTGATGTTTGCATCATCCTCCTTTGTGTCTCATTCTATGCTTTAAATTTGCAGATTGCTTTGGCGTCTGGGTCTCTCAAGGTTATTGCCGCTTTGCAGGATTTTGCACTCACACATTTTGCAAATGGACTTGAATTTTTACAGCCACGTCAAATCAATAACATCAGCAGCTTTTTACCATCTATAAAACAATGCCAAAATCAAAAGTAGAGTGTCCAAACCAGACTTGGAGAGACTTATCCATGCGTTTGTCTCCAGTAGATTAGACTACTGTAATGGTAACAGCTGCAGTACATCCAGAACGCTGCTGCTCGGGTCCTGACAAGAACCAGGAAGTACGATCACATTAGTCCTGTGCTCAGGTCTCTGCACTGGCTTCAGGCTCAGAGAAGAGACTTCAAACATTTCCCATATTTCCACTAGAAATGAGATGAAGTTGTATTTGCCATAATTCCCATAGCACATGAAGGCAGCTTTATTAATTTTAGACTGACTTAGCGTAAAAACCCCACAGAGGTAGAATTAGACAGGACGTACTGACGCTAACACTGAGACCCTTTAAACTGCCAACATTAACTCGCACCACAAATGACTTTCAGAAAGATGAGAAATTAGCACGGTTGCCATAGTGATTAACAATCGAAAACTAAATAGTATATCTTTTTGGATGGGATAAAGTCCTCAAAATGCTGCATATAACCGTAGCAGTGCAATAGTAAACAAATTGGTTCTTTTTGGATGAGTGAAAATAGTTTTAGATTAGAATTAGTTTAGATTAGTTTTAGATAAATCTATATAGTCTATATTTGTATTTGGAACATATGAATCGCTACATTGCTTCATGGACCTTGGAAATTCAATTTAGAATAAATGGAAGAGCTTTATTACAGAAGAAGGAAAAAAAAAATGCCTTGAGGGTCCGTTGCTGAGAAGAAGAAAAGATTGCATGCTTTTCAAGGTATTTTAGAGCAATAAAAACATCTGTAATAAAATGAATGTAAGATAAATAAGTTCATTCCGTACTGCAGGACTTATTTATTTTATTTATTGACCTTTATTTAACCAGGAAAGTCCCACTGAGATGGAGGAAACGACGCAGACACGGGCAGAACATGCAAACTCCACACAAAAAAAAGGCCCTGTGTCACCCGGGAATCGATCCCAGGACCACCATGCGGCGCTACCGTCTCCACTGAGACGAGCAGAAAAGTGACCGTACTGTTCCCATTGAAAGACTTGGCTCATGTCTTCAAACTTAATAGTCTATATAACGTGTATACGACACAAAGCTGGCTGTGATTCGGCCTGTGCTTCCCGTGCAAAGGTCAGGTGTCAGTTTGGGCCCTCGGTGCAGTTCTCCGTGCGTCGTGGCTGGATGTGGCGTCGCTGTTATGGATTAGCCGTCAGGAGCTAAGGGCCTCTGTCAATACTCTTCGCTCGCACGCTAATGCCAGCACACACAAAGCACCGACTACACAGGCCAGTTTGATCGGCAGTTCATTATTTCTGTGGCACCGCAAAACAGCACCAGAGTCAACACTTCGATGATGTATTAACGGCTGAGAGAGGCGCGGAGTTACAGGATGGTCAGCAACGGAATTTTAATCTGTAGGACACGTGTTGTTTGAGCTTTTAGCCATGTTATAACATCATCAAATCCAATCCACTTTATTTCTATAGCGCATTTTATGAACAAAAGCCGCTTCCAAAGTCCTGCACGTAGTGGACTAAAACCTAGTCAACACAGTAAGTAAACAATAAAATAGGAAGAGAATAAAAAAAGAATAAAAACAGGAAAACAGAATATAAACAGAGTGAAATAATAAATGGATGAATGAATAAATTAGTCACACAAAACACTCCTCTTTCCCATTTTGTTACGTCAAAGTCTAGAAAACCATCACTGGGTTAAGTGAGGTTTGTTTATCTCCCCTCTATGCAATTCCCTCCGGAGCCAGTAGGTGGAGTTCTAACCTGACCTGAGGGGAAACGCCTGACGTAATGAAGTGATGTGCGCTTTTTGTAAACTAATTATGCGAAGTCCTAAAAGATGAGAAGCAAAAGCAAAGACACAAGAGCATGTTTAAAGCTGCTCTACGGGATTTGTCTTAAAAACATGAAACTGTCTTTACCGTTTCACCACGGTAACAACAACTAGCATGATAACAGCACACTTCCTGCTTCACGGAGAAAAAAAAACGCTGCTGTGAGAGAGAAATCCTGTACAGCCCCATTAAAGGTCATAAACGATACAAATAATGCATGATATGTGCCCTTTAATGTACTGCTCTATCTTGACATCACAAATAAAACTATATCACGGACTTTTTGAATTATTATTTTGTTTATTTGACTGTGATAGAGACCGAACGCGATGCACGTAAAGAGGCCACACCCGCTGTCCGTTATGTTCGTCCACAAACACACGCTCATTCATCAGTTCATCTACAGGCGTTCACAGACTCTGGA
Source organism: Chaenogobius annularis (assembly GCA_015082035.1). Lineage (NCBI taxonomy): Eukaryota > Metazoa > Chordata > Actinopteri > Gobiiformes > Gobiidae > Chaenogobius > Chaenogobius annularis. Next base: position 136,216 of record BJKM01000643.1, read on the forward strand.
GGCCACGTGAGAGAAGTGTTTTGCCCAAGGACACACCGAGCAAGATCACGTCTGCTCACTAAACGTCTCATTGTGCGCTCAAAACAACGGCAAAACACAGGAACATAAACATGGCTGATAAAACGACTGTATTTATAGTTTTTCATTCGTTAGTTTCAGCTTTTTATTTGAACTTTATTTCTTCTGCTGGTCGGCTGCATGTCTGTAATGAAAATAATTTCCCCTTGGGGATGAATAAAAGTAATTCTGAATTCCAGAGAGCCGATATGAAGACAGAACACACAGCGTCGGGAGGGCAGGGATACAGAAAAACCTGCACAAATTCAACACTGATGATCTTTTGTGCAGTTATCATATATATTAAAACAAAATATATACAAATCTGATACTGTATTTCTCATCTTGCGTATGCTAATCCTAGGTTATTATTAAAAAATGAACTAACATGTTAAACACACCCCGAAAATCAGATTCATTAATGGAGTTATCTGCTTTTGTAATGTACCAACAGGAAAACTAAAACCAGGATTGAGCTCAGAGATAAATATGGATGTGACCAGCTGCTGTGTCTGTGGAGGAGGGGAAAGAGAAGAGGAGGCGAGGGAGGAGAGGAGGTGAGGAGGAGGAGAGGAGTGGGAGGAGAGGGGTGAGGACGGAGGAGAGAGGGGAGGAGAAGGAAGGTGAGGGGACGGCAGAGAGGAGGCGAGGAGGAGAGAGGGAAGGAGGGAGGAACGAGAGGAGGAAGGAGGAGAGGAGAGAGGAGGTGAGGTGAGGACGAGAGGGAGAGAGAGGAGAGGAGGAGAGGAGGAGAGGGAGGAAGAGAGGAGGAGAGGAAGAGAGGGAGAAGGAGGTGAGGAGAGAAGGAGAGAGGAGAGGAGAGGAGGAGAGGGAGAAGGAGGTGAGGGGACGAGAGGAGGAGAGAGAGAGGGAGGAGAAGGACGAGAGGAGGAGAGGAGGAGAGGAGAAGGAGGTGAGGGAAGAGAGAGAGGAGAGGGAGGAAGGGAGAAGGAGGTGAGGGGACGAGAGGGAGGAGAGAGGAGAGGGAGAGAGGACGAAGAGGGAGGAGAGGAGGAGAGGGAGAAGGAGGGGGAGGGAACGGAGAGAGGAGAGGAGGAAGAGGGGAGAAGGAGGTGATGAGGGGACGAGAGGGAGGAGAGGAGGTGAGGGAGAAGGAGGAGAGGAGGAGAGGGAGAAGGAGGTGAGGGGACGAGAGAGAGGAGAGGAGGAGAGGGAGAAGGAGGTGAGAGGGGACGAGAGGACGAGAGGGAGAAAGACTGCGATAGAAGAGAAGGCTGGAGAGGAGGAGAAGCAGAGGACTTGTGAGGGGAGAGAAAACACTAAATAAATAAAATCCTCTGTCACGTCAGCTTTGTGAGTTTGGAAGATCTCGTGCCACAAGAACTTGAGAAACAAAATTTAGACTGTGAGAGATTGTTTACATTCGGATTGGACAAAAAAAGAGTTAAGTCTGTAAGTTACATCTCTCGAGAAGCTGTAGTTCCAAAAAGCAGGACTACAACAGATATATACATATACAGATATACACGACATCAAAAGTTGTGAGGTTTTATTCTTTTATTATAAATCAATAATAAATCATCTCAGAATCTTGTGTCTCGCCTCATGGAAAGTGTGTCTCACCTCACCCCCAGAGCAAATTATTCAGACGTTAAGATAAGATACAAAAATATGAACTGAACATTCAATATTTAAATTATTTAAATTATTTTTTTTAAATTGTCACGCCAAATTGTGAAGTGGATCACACAATGTCAAATATTGTCTCATTCTTGTGGATTATTATTTTACGTTGCTCAAAACACATGATTTAGATCTTGTGACGAAGCTGAACTTTATGGAACGTTTTTGTTTTGTTGTGACTTCATTTCTTTTATCTTACTTTTATTTCTATCTTTATTTTTTTTTAAAACCACACACACACAAAAAACCAGGGTCAACATGTAATTTGTTGTAGAGAGGAGGAAAAGCGGTGTAAGAGGGAAGAGCGAGCCCCCTCCTCCGTCTGCAGGCGCTGGATCAGACCCCCACTTCACCGTGACAACCAGCACCAGCGTTTCAACTGGGACATCCAGGGTTTAACGGTCTTTTAATGGATAATAACATTAATCTGCTCATCTGCTCCTCTGTTTATTATTATTATTATTATTATTATTATTATTCTTCAAACAATGACAGATCCAAGTGGAGACGACGGGCAAATAACACGTCAAAGAATGCGTCATTTAAAAGTCAAATAAAATCTACGAAACGGAGAAAAAAGAAATCACATTCACAATCAGTTTAAACATTATACTCTGATTTGTTTTGTTTTATTGTTTCCTCTCTGTGTGTCTTGTGTTTGTGTTTACTTATTTATCTATTTTACTTCTAGTGTTTTGTATATATTTGAAGTGTTTACTGTTTAGTGTTTACGTTTAGAAGGTTTTCAGTCACATTAAGACCACGTTTCACCTTTCCATTGACAGTACGGAAAGAAAAATCCACCGCTACATGTTTTATTCACATTAAATAGCAACGGCACCATCAAAATGTGCTTTAAATTCTCGTTTTATGTAACTTTATCATAATGCGAGATTTACAAGAGCATAAAAGGAAACGCCGATGACTATTTTACGTTTCTTTAGAACTTCTGTCCTTGATAGTTTGGCATGTTTTACTAGAAAAGTGAAATCTAACAAGGACGTGGAGAGCGAGGGAAAGGAGCAAGAGCTTCGGCCTTGAGCTCAAACGCTAAAACGGAACAATACTGTAGATCTTTATTTATAATAGTTGTCCTCCCCCCCCCCCCCCCCCCCCCAAGTCCAAGGTCCAAACCACAATCAGAACAAAAGTGTGGCTCAATTAGACAAGTCTCAGAGGTGGAACTACTTCCTTGATACTTCTTATTCTTAATCAGATGGTGGACAAATGGAGTAAATACTGCTCCAAAGAAGTATTAATGAATCCCTCAACATCCACCAAGTTTCAGATTGATGAAAAACGAGCAGTGTTGCCGTAGCAATCAACAATTCAACAGAAAGTAGTGTGTTTTGAATCTTTTGAATGGTGAAATGCTATCGTACGGCTGCTTTTGAACAAGAATGGACAGAATCAATAGTTTTTTTTAGCAGTCGACGCTGCATAGTTTTGTTGTAAAGTGCAATACGTTAAAGGCGGTTTCTGGTAGTTATTACTGATGAAGCCTGGACATATATACTCCTTTATTCTATCAGAACTCATATTTATATTTGAGTATGTGGATGAAGGCAGGAAAGTTCCGCTGGTCTCTTCGCATGTGTTTTGTAGATCCAGCGTTTGCAACAGTCATCGAGTTGTCAGATCCTTCTCTTCTCTCATTTCCCTCTCATTTCCACGTTTTATCATTAACAGTGTTTTTGCAGCATAAACAACACTTTTCATGTGACGGGACGACTCGCGCTCGAGAGCGACGAGAAGCTAATGACATGAACTGAGACCGGAGCTGGGGTTCAAGATGCTCAAAAGTATGACGTTTTTCCTTTTTTTGTCATTTTTATTCAATTTTAATTCAATTTGTCTTCTTCTTTTTTTTAAGAAGAAGAAGAATAAGAAGAAATACAAACACAGCAAGACCAGAGAGAAACTAATTAGGTCAAATTTAAAATAACAATTTAAGAAAGTGAGGCATCCAAAGAATGAAAATACTAGGTTAAATATTTCAGATTTGGGATATTTCTAATGGAAGTTATACAAAAAACTATGAGAAAGTATCTTCAGCATAGACTCCAGTTCATTTACAGAAACTAAAAAAGTGTTTTCTTTGTGAAACTACAGCGAAATGGATTTGACAAAGAGTGAATAACGAGCCTCATTACATTATTAAAAACTGTTTTATTCTGTCCTCTCCGCGCGCACACTCGTTCCTTCTGACGGGAGTTGACGTTACCAAAGGCTGTGAACTCAGAAGCGGACTGACCACGCCTGCTCCGGACACAAATACACTGACCACGGCGCGGCCTGTCATTACGAGGGACCAGACATCCTGCAGCTCAGAGCGTGTCAAACAGGAAAGTAAACAGAAAACGGATGCAAAGGTTTACACAGGAACACGCTTGTAAGGTTTAAGTGCGATACGGCATTGGATTTAGCTGCATCGAATTCATAAAGGCGCCTTTCAAGATACTTCAAGAGACGAGCGCCTGAACAAGTTTACAGTGTATTATTCATTAAACAACAGCAGGAATCGCAGCGGCAGCCTTTAGATTGATGCATTCTGGACATTCAGCTGCACAAAACCATGCTTTCAAACTCAATTTCAATACTTAAGAGCTGAATTTATACTCACTATTGATGTGGATAACACAGAATTCATAAAAACACAATATTTTTTGCATTATCGTTGAACAATATTCAGACAAAAGCAACAAGAATGTGCTGAAATGTGTCTGTAAATGTCCTGGCTGAGGTTCAGGTCTCGCACGAAATGTCAATAGACCATTAAAATAACCACAAAAGAGCAGAAATATCACTTGATGTCCTTCTTTGGGAGAGAGGATTCTGTCTCTTAACAACACTTACAATATTATCTAATCAACACTGCAACTGCAACTTTATTTATTACACCCCACAAAATTAAAACACACTAAATAACAGATTTCCAGAACAAAATCAAATAAATAAAACACGAAATATTGTCGGCAACTCGAACTGTGTCAAAGTGAACAGAAGTGATTTAAAAACAGGCACAAAAGAGGCAAAAATGTGCGAAGGCAGCGCTCGTTCCACGGTTTTGGAGCGGCCACCGCGACGGCCCGGTTTCCTCTGAGCGTCCGGCTGGTTTCTGGCACACTCAAGACCCTTCAACACGAATAAAAACGGTTTGAAATGGATCCAAAAGTGCCCGTGCTGGAGGACAAAAATCTGTTTTAAAGAGCATTTTTGCATCAGTACCTGTTCATTTGAGTGTCTTGTTTCGATACTATAATTTCAGTTACGACTAGTATCTGGACTTACATTTTTAGACAGTCCATTCCAGCATAAATCCTGAGCTCCTACACTCCCAGCTCCTTCAGTAGGTTTGTATGGAGTGTATATAAATGCTTGACCTGCTGTTCCACCACTTAAACCGTCTGCTTTGTATTCAGATTCCTGTGTGGTCCATGATTTTTCCTCCACCGCAAAACCACATCATATTTCCAAATTTCAAAACGATGTGTCACGTACGTTGCAAAACACTGCACTGGGGCTGGAGAGTTTCAGGTTGTGTATTTTTGAAAAGTAAATAGAGCATAATTCGGCTTGCGTTTCCCGGTGCATTTGTCTCTCGTTAATTACGGAGAGCAGCCGGCTAAGCTCTTTAATCTGAACGGATACGACCTCGGCTTTGGATCATCCTTTAACGCTGTTACTTACACTCTGCCGTTCACTCGCCTGTGGCAAAAAGCTCTCCATTTTATTGGGATCTCGGGCCAGAATCCGCTGCCGCATGTATAGATCCTTCAAAATGTTTAGCCATCAGGGGAAAAGAGTCAGATACCGACCGCAACGACTGGAGGCAAAACGGGGGCCGACACCAGCGCATTTTCAAAGCTTGACGGAGATCTAAATGGTGATAGTTTTAACAGCTTCAAATTAAAAAAAATGCACGAATTTTGAATTTCCAAGTAGAAATGTCAGTTGGTTTTCTATTAAAAAGGACGGAAGAAATATGACACAAAAAGTATGATTTATTTATAAATATTTCCTCAATATTTATTTTTTTAGACATACAGCAAAACTTAAATAAAACAAACTGACCTATAATAATAATAATAATAATAATAATAATAATAATAATAATAATAATAATAATAATAATAATAATAATAATAATAATAATAAAATAAAGTAAATATTTCCTTTCCATATATATAATGCACAACTATTTTAGGTTTAAGTATTTGTCCTGTAAACAAAAAAAATCTGGATTCCTAGTAAATAAACAAATCATGTAAAACACAATCGTAAATGTTTAGAGTGGTTTTATTTTATATTTGCCAAAACCGACTCAATCGTTGACATTCTCATGTTAATCCCAGTTTCTTCTGCCACCATTGTAAAATTGTTGTGAGTGTTTTTGTTTACAGCCCTTTAAATGGTCGACAGAAACGTAGTAAACTGCATCTTCGTGTGTAAAATTCGATTTAATTGTCCAGTCCCTCCCAAATCTCCTTTCTGCGCTTGTGCATAAATCCTAACAATCCTAAATATTAATCCTAATAAAAGACTGCGTCGAATAATAAAAACTGTGGTCGACTCGGAAACCATTGTCCAATAGATTGACTGAACGACTACAGCCCAGCTTCATATGTATTTATTTTGTGCTCATTTTTTAGTTCTGAAAACCCTACAGTTCTGCTCAGTTCTGTTCAAAATAACACAGGATTAGTGCTTTATAAGTACTTTAATCACATTTTTTTAGTGCTTATGTCCCCGTTTTTATCATATTTTCCTAAATCCAATGTATTTACAGTATATAAAAGTCTAAAGCTGAACAATCGGGAAGAACGAAATCTCATAAAATGAATAACCAAACATGGGATTACATTAAAAGAAGTGCCGCAGCGGTCAGTACAGTGTCAGAGAAATACATGGGGGCTTCATAGTTAAATATAGAAATGTGAGCGCACACAGCTGTCTGTCCATTAGCCTAAAAGCTGCGGCTAACGTCATAATATCTGTGGAAAAGAGATAAGAGGAGAGAGGATCAGAGAGTTAACGCACTGGTTAAAATATGAAGGATTAAACGAGCAAAAAAATAGATACGGTTTACTTTAAAACTCACTTTATTTAAGAAGTAATGGTGCGTTTTTGTAGGTGCCTGTTCTGTGCATATGGATATGGGGAATATCTTTGTCGCACGGAGGTTGAGAGGCTATTTTTGTACCATTGTTAATAATTTCCTGCCACCATCCAAAACGGAGATGAATATGAATACCTAAATTGCCCAATGAATGTCTGAGTTATTTGATAATTGGTATTGTCAAATTCATGCAATCACAATCAAAATTAGCCATTACAAGTGTTGGTCTGCAACATAAGCGACCATCCCGGAACAGCTTAAAGTTAATTTTAAACTTTTTGCAGCTCCACTCATTTACCGCTCATTTACGTAGCTACTGCATTCCCAGCATCCGATGATACCGTGAAGCTAACAAACATTAGCATGCTAACGGTGCACTTCCTGCTTCTCGGCAAACAAAACGCTCTATAAATAAATACAGAGAAATCGCTGTGGTCTCATTTTCCCCCGAATAGATTTGAAATGTTATATTACAAGCAAAAAAATCGGGTGAATGAACTAGTTCGGTTTTTCACGTTTCAAATCAGGTATAGCCCCTTTAAGTCCGCGATCAAAGACCATTGCAAGAGGGCGAACCACCTCAAGGACCGGGACGACGCTACGGTCATTAGCACAGCGAGCAACACGAACCACTGTTGGATCAGGGAGGCCAATCGAAATCCGGAAACACAGACTTGCACATCAGACTGTAAACCGGGACGAAGGGGGCGTACCAACTATCCCACACCTGCGATACAGCTCTGAGGAAGTCAGACTGCAGATGGCGCCGTCGTAGCACTGCTCCGAGTAGGAATACGGCGGCAAAATCTGTTTTAATCAGCTGACTTTCCTTTTCTTTTTTCCTCTTTTTCCTTAACCATGTTCGTTTTTGATACGGATGCGTGTTCCTGATTGGCTAATCCACCTGTCAATCGTCCTGCCTAGTGTCGTCGTGGAGGAATCACCTCTGATCTACTGTTGAGGCGTGTGTTCACGGATGGATCTAAAACTACAAACTTTTACAGAAAGCACAACCTGATGGACATGCGCTTTATATTGTTTTCAAATGCATTACATCGGGACAGCAACGGCAGCCAGGAGGTCCGCAACGGAAAACAAATACATTTTCCACCGCGGGCCGCTCCTGCGCGACTGAGCGATCGACTTGTTTCCAGGAATAAACGCGTGTTTTGTCGATGTGGTGAGACTGCGCCGAGCCACGTTTCACACAATGAGGTCGCATGCGGTTCGCGACAACGGCGTCTTCAGTCCAGTCAAGTCAATCGATAAGCTTTATGTTTTCGTACGCACAGGTTCAGATGGAGAGAGGAAGAGGGCGGAGAACCATAAATTACAGGAGCCAGAACGTATGGGGGGGGGGAAAGTGAATGGAGGGGGAGTGATTGCAGTTATAAATATAAACTAACACCTGACACATCGCACAACATTGACAAACCTGTGGTACTTTGCTGACACCTCGTAAAGTACGGCACCGAACTGGGATTAGTCTTTGTGGCCAAGGACCTCCAGACAAGGCAACACCAAGCGACAAAACGACACAACTGCTTCTATAACTAACTGTTATAACGTACATAACGTTTAATCGTCACTATAACGATTTGCGTCTCCGTAGGGGTTATGTGTGCTTTGGGCAGTTTTGAGATATTTATGTTTTAAGTTCTGAGCTTTACAGTTTACAGAAGGTATTCAGAAACAAGAATATACTCAGTTTCAACAAAAACATCGGATGTGAACTCAGAATTCCAGAGCTGCGTTATCAATCATAATGGCCTTATTGAAATGAATAAGATGTCAGATATATAATGTTATACTGAAATTGTGGTACGCTGAAGATAACTCATTCTAATTATCAACAGGATCAAAAAGGCTGAAAGGGAACGACCTTAAAGTGAGTGAGTGGGAAGAGCTTATGACTTGGTTTCTTGGGAATAGCTCTTGTGGTAAATGTTTGAGTTTTAAATCAGTTTAGTGACATTTACAATGACATGAAGTCAATGGGGCAGCGGGGGCAATTTACCATATTTTCTGTGTTTAATAAAGGTATTTCTAGTTGTCAAATCATAACTGATGTGTAAACTTGACTGCTGCTCATGTCCAACCAGGAAGTACAGTTATAGACCGGGTAAAAAATGAGCAACATTTAGTAAAGTATTCTTAATCTTAATAGCCTAACCTGTCAAGTGCACTTTACCGAATGATTTTAACACGAATACGAAACGTGAAAAAACAAAATAAACCAAATAAACAGTGAAAAGGAGGATATTATTTTCACACTAGTCCTGGTTTGAGCCCAGTTTAGTCCTGACGTAGACTTGGTTTGGTCCTGGTTTGAGCTCAGTTTAGTCCTGACGTAGACTTGGTTTGGTCCTGGTTTGAGCCCAGTTTAGTCCTGAAGTAGACTTGGTTTGGTCCTGGTTTGAGCTCAGTTTAGTCCTGACGTAGACTTGGTTTGGTCCTGGTTTGAGCTCAGTTTAGTCCTGACGTAGACTTGGTTTGGTCCTGGTTTGAGCTCAGTTTAGTCCCTGAATAGACTTGGTTTGGTCCTGGTTTGAGCTCAGTTTAGTCCTGAGCTAGACTTGGTTGGTCCTGGTTTGAAGCTCAGTTTAGTCTGACGTAGACTTGGTTTGGGTCCTGTTGTAGCTCCAGTTTAGTCCTTGAGTAGACTGGTTTGGTCTGGTTTGAGCCAGTTTAGTCCTGACGTAGAACTTGGTTTGGTCCTGGTTTGAGCTGCAGTTTAGTCCTGACGTAGACTTGGTTTGGTCCTGGTTTGAGCCAGTTTAGTCCTGACGTAGACTTGGTTTGGTCCGGGTTTTGAGCCTCAGTTTAGTCTGAAAGTAGACCTTGGTTGTGGTTCCTGTGTTTGAGCTCAGTTTTTAGTCCTGACGTAGACTTGGTTTGGTCCTGGTTTGAGAGTCAGTTTAGTCCTGACGTAGACTTGGGTTTGGTCCTGGGTTGAGCTCAGTTTAGTCCTGACGTGAGACTTTGGTTTGGTCCTGGTTATGAGCCACGTTTGTAGTCTGACGCGTAGACTTGGTTGGTCCTGGTTTGAGCCCAGTTTATGTCCTGACGTAGACTTGGTTTGGTCCTGGTTTGAGCCCAGTTTAGTCTGACGTCAGACTTGGTTTGGTCCTTGACTTGTTAGTCCTGGTAGCTTTGTTGTCCCTGTGTTAGTCCTCTGACAGTAGACTTGGTTTAGTCTGGTTTGAGCAGTCCTGCTAGCCGTGTTTTCTGGTTGGAGTCGTGTCTGACGTAGACTTGAGTTTGGTCCTGGTTGTGAGCCAGTTTAGTCACTGAGTAGACTTGGTTTGGTACCTGGGTTTGAGCTCAGTTTTAGTCCTGAACTAGACTTGGTTTGGTCCTGGTTTGAGCTCAGTTATGTCCTGAATAGACTTGGTTTGGATCCTTGGTTTGAGCTCAGTTTAGTCCTGACCGTAGACTTGGTTTGGTCCTGGTTTGAGCTCAGTTTAGTCCTGAAGTAGACTTGGTTTGGTCCTGGTTTGAGCTCAGTTTAGTCCTGACATAGACTTGGTTTGGTCCTGTTCTTGTCCAGGTTTAGTAGTTAGATGGATGTGAGAGCAAATGTGATTTTTTTTTGGTTTGTGTTTTGCATTTTTAAGAAAAAGTAAAAATAATGTAGGTTTTTAGTCCTTTTTTGTATTTCAATAAAAACACACCATTATTGTAATGTAACATCTTGTTTGAGCAGACAATCCCTTTGCATCTTGTTCTAGTCATTCTAAAACACAAAATAAAGCTGTTGCTTCAGTGATATTGCTGAGCCCGGACTTTACAAACTCTTTTCCCAATCCGTCAGAGCCACCATCACACCGTTGCCCTGGTTTGCCACAAATCTGCTCAAAGAAACAGCCCAAAATATATATGCGTACTAAAAATAATGTTTGATATGGAAATAGAAATGCGAGGCGTGAAGCCAGGAGTCGCAGAAAAAAAAAACATCTCCCGCAATGTTAAGGAGATTGAGCGCGTTCTCAGAGATACAGGAGCAGAGAAAACAGCACGCACAGGTGATGTCTGCCACCAGCCGAGACACATTTAGACCTGACGATTTGTGGGACTCCGGTGTTTTCTTCTAAAGCTATGTAAACACATTCAACAGAACAAGAACATCTGAATAAATTGAAAGTGTTTGTGCAGTTACTTTCGCTCCAGTAAAACCCCAAACGCTGTGTTCTTCCTTGGCTGCAGCAAACGACGATTTCAATTGTACATTGAAGCTTTTAAAATACATAATCAACCAAATAAAGGTTGAAATATGGTGACTGAAAGAGGAGATTGACGAGATTTAGGAATAAAGTGTATTATTGATAAAAATCTGAAATAGTATGAATGTGTTTTAGCATCTGTATAGTCCAGATAATGATTATGATTGGACCAGTTTTCTAGCTTTGCCTTATACTTGTTGTTGTTGTTGTTGTTGTTGTTGTTGTTGTTGTTGTTGTTGTTGTTATACCCATATTCTAACCCACTGAATTCAAGTACATCCAGTGGAAACCATCTCGTTGACCAAGATGAAACACACTATTCATGGTTTTCAGCTTCGTGTTTATCTCCATGGGTTTCAGTGACGTGCCATATTTTTGTCACCGCCGTGAAAAACAATGCATAAAATAGAAAGTGAAAAGGTTTGATACTTCAAGAAGACAGAAGTTCTGGGCTTTGATCCTTATCTACAGCGGCGAGTCGCTGACACTTAGAAGCAACGACAACTTGCCACAACAAACTTTTGTGACATTTCCATCTGCTCTTCCTCATCTGCAGCGAACAAGCCCTCAGAGCTTTCAAGAGCACGGACTTTGTGTATAATCCTAATATATAATACAAATTAGGCTCAATAAAACTGTCAGAAAGTAGCGTTTATTAGCATGTAGCCACACAATAATATGTAAACTAGCATTAGCACGCTGCTAACGACCTGAAACAAACAGCTGCCTCAGTCTGGAGTGATTTCCGTAAGTCCACTGGTCCTCCTGACCACTGTCATACATTTCTGGACAAACTTTGGGCATGTTACAGAAGAGGAATCTTTTGTTTTGAGAACTTTTTGCTGCCCACAGTGAGCATGTGGCTTTCGTCCTCAAGATGTCAGTAGCAACGAGTGTGTGACGTCACATTGCACCCACGAATAGGTCATATTTTTTGAGGGCTTTCCCCAATTCAAAAGATACAATATTTAGCTTTAACTTGACATCATCTTGTATCCGACATTCCTGATGCAGAAGGTGTAGCAGAGGCGTGCTATACAGAGCTGACGCAGGAATCCAGTTGTTCTTTGTGGTAAAACCAGAGAGGAATTATTTATAGTGGATTTACACATCACTGTCATCTCGTCTCCCTCGTGAGGCTGACACGCTGCACGAGGAAATAAGTGTGTTTCACAGTTATATAGATACTACAGCTTTGTACTGTCGCCACAACCAGAGGCGTTCAAGTGTCGTCGGCTCGGCTGGGATTTGTGATGTGGAGGAGTGTAACGTGATTCAGAGGAACATACTGCATACTGCATTAGCTGAAACGACGGTTGACTTAGAAATCTCAAACGAACTGATTTTCTCCTGTACTAAAGTAAAAAATGTTCTTGCCAAAGCACAGATATATTGCAAAAGCTGCTCTTCGTCGTTGAAATGAGACCGCTGCGTGCTGTCTGCGTCGAATTATAGAGCGTCGATTTTTGTTAAGAATCAGGAATCAGGGCGATTAGCATGCTAGCTGTAGTTAGCATTATCCTGAAGCAAAAAACGCTGCTCTCGGAAAGTTGTGAGAAGCACTTTATAAACTCTCGCGGTGAATGATTATGAGGCTAGGAATGCGTTAGGAACAACTTTGGACACTTTGAAATGAGAAAATAGGTTTCTTTTTCAAGTTTTAAGAAATCAGGTACAGCGCCTTTAAACAGTATTATAGTCGTGTAGGTCGATGCTTTTCATACAGGAGTGTGTGGTATTATAAGGATTTAGATTGTAATTTTAATCACTGCACTACATTGTACACTGTGTAATGAAATGATTTGCTCTGCTATAGATTTGATTTATGTTTAATAAGTGCATAACTTCCTGTTGTGTAAAGCACTTCGAATGACTTTTACAAATTGTGCTCTACAAATAAACTTGCCTTGCCTTTCCTAATATGTACCTACTTGTCTCCGTGGAGATTGTATTCATTTGTCTGCAATGTTCCACAGTACGGCAACAAACGTCTAATCACGCTTTTATTCAATTACATATGTTTTGAATTGGGGAATACCATACTCTGGAACATTCCTGGAAAAAAACGTATAATCTCCATAAAGGCAGGGGCAGTGTACCTTGAAGGACAAATCTTCACTAGTTTCCTACTTTATGGTGACAAAAGTAAATAACCTGTCAGTCATCACATTATCTACACAGTGAACAGTTTATTGCGCCAGTGTATTTTTGTCTCATGAAAGAAAATCCGGTACATTTTCGCGTCGAGCCGAACCAACTGTCGTCTCCTTTCTCTATTGACAAAAACTACATCTCCAAATAGACTCGTCTCAAATACCACTGTCGACGTCTGCGGGCGCCCGTGGACCCCAGCCACAAAACACACTCACAATAGACCTGCTCCTGCCGACGCGACGTCAAACAAGCCTGCCATTTAAGTCTATTCCTGCCTTAACAAATACACGGCAGCTGGACCAATAAAGGGCTTCAAACGGCCGCATGTGCAGGTGGGGCCACAATAGGTATGGATGACATGCCGACGCCTCTTTTGAAGTGGAGGCGTTTCAGAGGCTTCAGGATCTGCATGTATCGGCCTTACATATTTAACCCCGTTTAATGCCACGCTCAAAGCTTTTAAATAGCTCCAGTCTTAGCATGAAGTACATTTACCGTAACTAACACAACACGGCTCACATGAAAGAGCTACGGAAAGAGTGTGTGTTTTATCACTTCTTATACTTACTTCTACTCATGTCATTTGAGTTCTAAAGAAGAAATGCTCTCGTAGCAGAGTTGGAAAGAGTTGTCAAAAATTGTGCTCAAGTAATAATAAAGTTTCTTCTAAATATTTTACTGGATATCGGATTTGTAATTTGAAGGTGATTTGAAAGGCAAAACATTAGGAAAATAATGCACAAAACCACAAAAAAACAAAACAAAAAAACTATATTATAGGGTAAAATATATGAATTCATCAGAATGAAAGGAGCAAGAAACAAATAAGTTAAATGTTGTGAAATATGTTACTCAAGTAGGATTAAAGTGCGAGCAAGTCTTGATAAAGCATTTACGTTTCTTGTACTTATCGTCACATACTGTTTTCTTTTTCAAAACTGTACCTCCTTTTTGAAATACCATCATCTGTGCATTGTGTTGAACAGGTGTTACGTCCTTGTGACAATATCACTTTTCAAAAGACTGGATCTCTAGGAACTGACCGGGGATGACATAAGTTTTATATTACGAATCAAGTGGAGAGAAAGTTTTCAGTTCTAGTTTTGTGGACTTGTGGAAGTTTAATGGCGACATAAAAAAGTGGATTGGCCGACGGCTCGCTTTATGGACCCGTCTCTAAATAGAACTTCTATTCATGAAGTCAGACCATTCATCATAAACTTCAGCATGAAATACACAGGAGCGCAGACAGTTTCAGACGCAGTGTCACGACTGAAGGACAGATGTAGAGCGTGTGACGATGGCTCTGGGACTCAATGCGTATGTTAATTAGGCATGAATAGGGTGCAGTTCTGCCTTAATTGGAAAAGGAGTTTACTTTGATGGTGATTGCATTTAGTACAGAATGGTAATATTTGATCCAGTCCACTCTCTTCTCCTGGAAACCGCAGTGAAATCTAAATATAGCCTTGTGTTTCTGTGAGTCAATGTCCTGGGTTCAATTCTCCAACTTTCTAACCACAAACACCATCGAGAGCGACCTCAACTAATTATGTCTTCTTCTTCTTGTCGAAAACACCACACGCTTGAAATCCTGTCCTGAACTTTTACTGATGCCCCAAATCCACTCCTGTTTGACCTCGTTGTGATCCGCGTGGAAGGCCAGGACCTCGTAAACCTTGTGACCTCCAAAGACCGCTGATACTCTGATCAGCATCGCACACAGCTGATGTCTTTATGCCGAGCCCTGGTGCAAGTCCTGGTCCAAATTCTGGTAAAAATCCTGGTTCAAATCCTGTTCCAAATCCTGGTCGAAATCTTGGTCCAGGCCTAAGTGCAAGTCCCGGTCCCAGTTCTCGTTCAAACCGTGGTCTTAGCCCTTGTCCAAGTCATGCTTAAAATCTTGATCTACTTAGTCCAAAAGCTGACCCATGACCTTGTCCAAGTCTTTTTTCAAATTCTGGTCCAAGTCTAGATGCAATTCCTGGTCTCAGTTCTCGTTCAAACCATGGTCTTATTCCTGGTCCAAAGCTGTCTTGATCTACACTCAGTTATTAGTTCAAAACCTGACCCATTAGTCCAAATCCTGATTCAAATCCTAGTCCCAGTCTTGATCCAAGTCCAGGTCGAAGTCCTGGTCCCAATTCTTGTCCAAAACCTGTCCTGGTCCAAGTTCTACTTTAAATCTTGACGTGGTCCAAGTCCTGATTCAAATACTAGTCTCAATTATGAACCAAATCCAGGTTCAAATTCTGGTCCACATCCTGGTCCAAGTCCTTGCCCCAATGCTGGTCCAAATTCTAGTCCTGGACCAAATCTTATTTCAGATTCAGATCCAAATTCTGATCTAAATCATGGTCCAAGTCTTTACCCCAGCCCTGCCCAAATATAGCTCAAATCCTCATCCAAGTCTTAGTCAAAATTGTGGTCCAAGTCCTGAGTCTAAATCTGATCTTGTGAATCATTGATGTGTGGATTTGAGCCGTGAGGATCTGCAGCAGTTTGATAAGTGGGAGCGGTCAGAGGTGAGCGCTGATAAAGAGCCGTGAAACTCAAAGCGCTGAATTAAAGACCCCCCACTGGACCCACAAATCAATATTATGGGTTTAACAACGGAGGCCGCGGACCAGGACTAACACAGGACGAGGACGGTCAAGGCTGAGAAAAACATTTTATTTGACTGTGTCTGCTCAGAGCCAATTAGGGCTGTCAAAAGTAAATAGATCAATACCCAGAAATAAAATCGATATTAAAACTTGAATTGTTTTGAGGGTGAACTTGACAGTAATAATAATAAAGTAAAATCAACTTTTTTGAGTATTTATCCGTGTTCCCCTCATCGTTAACACATTCAGAGTTGTATTTTGTTGAACTGAAGCGTGTTTGAGTAATCTGAGTGCACACGTAAATGAAAATCTACTGCTGGCTTCGCCGAAATAACACAATTCTGCCATTTTGAACGGGAAGTCAATGGACCTGTTGTTAAATAATGATCAACGCATGTCATAGCAAAAGCATCACATGTCCAGTTGCTCAGAAATATTGGACGGAAATTAGCAAGGCACTGTTATGCATCACGTAACACAAAAAAACAGATGACACAAATTGTGCTGGCGATACAGAACTGAGTCGACATTATCATTGACATACAGAACATGAAAAAAGGAAAAATGTAAAAAAAAAAAATCATATTGGGAGTGATTTTGACATACTTTGGATATTTATTTTGGAATTTGTATGCCTTCATTTTCTTTGGATGTCTTCTTTCTTTCTTTCTTTTTTTAAAATCACCTGTATCCTCTCTGATCTTGTTCCATGTGTTCCGTGTTTGTAAGTGTTTTATTTAAAAAAAGAGAAAAAAAGAAAAAAAGAAAATTTCATTCAACTCACTTTCCTCTACGTTAATCATCATTGTGCATTTAAATTATTATTTTATTAATAATTTAATTTAATTTATAATTTAATTTAATTTAATTTAATTTAATTTAATGTATTATTTAATTTAATTTAATTTAATTTACTATTGAATTGAATTGAAATGAATTGAATTGAATTTATTATTTAATTGAATTTAATTTAACTTGAATTAAAACTGTGCATATTAAGCAGTGTGCCAGTGTTGCAGCTCGTGCTACATTTCCTCAGCCGTCCTCGAGGCAGGTAATAACATTCATCATTCAATTAGTCAGCCTTTTTCCTTTGAATCGAAATCAAGTTTGACATTTTTGTGACATGATAACACCAAGCCAAATTGAGCCCTAACGCAATCATTTTGAGTGTGAAAAGCCCTGAAAATGTTGCCTATGACAGGAGCTGAAACTCGATGACCATATGAAATGAACTGGACATAATTAATGTTTTAAAATGCACATGTTTGTAGCGGGACTTCACATTTTCACTGTGAACATGTTGTGACAGTGGGACAAGAAAAAAGAGACATGATAAACATACTTTCAGCGCAGTAATTGGGCGTCTAAGATACCACGGCAGTATAAAATTAAAACTAGTATATTGCAGTGTGTGGGGAATTTGACTTGAGAAAAATGGTTATGAAGAAATATTTTGTATTTTAAAGCATAAAAACACTGTACACTGTGATTTTACAGATTTGGGTTTAGTCTACTCATACATTCCCGGGAGTCTGCAGCTTTCACACTTTGGTTTCTGCTTAAAACTGTCAAAAAATAAACCCAGCACTAACTTGTAAAAGCGCGCTGTAAACCATTAGAGCTAATTGAGCCAATATGGCTTCTTTACCATAGTTGGAAAAGTAATTGTCGCCTATTGCTGCTCACTGCTGAACATCGCGGACATATTGGTTTTGTTGTAAGAATGTGAGTCGGTGCTTTCCATTATAAACATTTATAAGTGCAGTATTTTCACAGAGGGTCTTCACAGTGCACCTCTGAACTTCACAAAGTCTTCACGGCGCACAAAAGTAACGACATCTTGTTTCTGCAGTGCTGTGTGAAGCTGCACGGGGCCCCGACTTCTTCTTGTGCTGTGCCCTAATAAACACTCGCGGGACTTTGCTTGGGGTGGGGTGGTGGGGGGGGGGGGTGGGGGAAGAAAATGTCCGCCGTCCTCGGAGCATGAAGGATTACCGTTTGAAATACAAAATGCGGCGAGCTGCTGTGGCGAACAACAAAGAGAAATGTAATCCAGCTCCGACCCGGAGCGAAGAGGAACGAGGAAGGACCCACACGGAGCACCGAACTCTGATAAGGACACGGTTTTATGGGGGTTTAATCTTTGTCTACAGCATGGCGACGCGTTGTAAAGTTTACGCAACGCCGTGAAACATCTCATGGTAATTACTGGGCGTATAGTTGCTCATCTCACTGTGATATACGGTACGTCCCATTTCTTTGCAACCAAACCCTTGACGTTGGTGTTGACAATAAAATCTATCTAAATTAATTGAGATTTTGAGATGCCACCGGTGTTCGAGTTGTCTGTGGGTTGGGCGATATCTAAAGAAATCAATCTCTCAATATTTTTTTGGAGTATCCCGATAACAATGTTCAAACGATATTATGTAAATCCAACAGAAATGTGTTAAAACATGTCTTTAAACGTATTAGTTGAGGTTTAAATGTCAGACAAATGTGAAATGTCGGTAAAATGAATCACAACATTGCAGATATATCACTTTATACCCTTATTTGAAAGTATAACAACATCACTTTTTTCATTTTTACTAAGAATTTGCTCTTTTTCTAGCATTTTTCTATACTTTACATTCAAATTTGGCCTATTTTCAAATCACAACTCAGCACTGCTTCCTGTAATTTTCAACTTTTATTTGTCTATTTTTTTTCTCCACAAACTGCACCTTGACTGACGTAAAACTGTGATAAATATTCACTTTTTAATTAGGAAAAGACGAGAACCTGTCACTTTAAAACCGATCTCCCTTTACGCAACATATCTCCTCACAGATCAATCAAGAGAAACGTCTGGTCTTTCTCTAACGTTGCCCACCTCTGCCTGTTGTCGATCCGCGCCCGCTGCTCTGTTGTCTCCCCCCACTGTCTCCCGCGCTGTCTCCCCCGCTGTCTCCAAACTCGTCTGTACAATGGACAGCTCCTCTGAGCCATCTCCGAGGCCCCATGACTCATGTTTACAACCCCCACAAAGAGCGCACCTGTTCAGCCACTGTCCCGCTGCGTCTCCCTGCTCCTCTGGTGGTGGCTGATGCACACCTCCATTTTCACTTGACTAAATATTTTTTTGTGGTGAAAGTAACAGTACCACATACAAAATCTACTTCAGTGAAGGTTTTAAAGTACCATTAAAAATATACTTCTACTTATAAATCCAGTTAAAGCAGTAGAAAGTACAGACAACTGCTTTCAAAAGTAGTGAAGTAAAAGTATCGAGTATCGTGACGCAACCAGGCCAAGTTATAGGCCAGTAATTAAATGAAAGTTAGTTTAATGCTATACTGGGGCACAATCCAGATAAAATAATAACCTACACCAAAAAAAAGTTACATATATTTGCATTTGTCTCAATTTACCGTATTTTCTTCTTGAAATTTGTACGGTGGAAATTATAATCCACATGTCTGCAGTTACGTTTTGTCTAAGGTCATACACAATTAAATGAAAACATAAACACGTATATATAAATTAAACGTTACTTCAGCTACTTTTCATTGGTATTATACATAGCAACATGCAGCACGTTTAAAATCATCATGTAAATGTGCAAGATTTCTTTATTTTTCAGTCATTTGTCGAAATAATTTTCTACTTTCAGCTCGTCCGTCGTGTGCAATTTCGGGGCCGCTCTGCTTTACACTCGCCCCACTCCAGCCTTTGGTCCAGTCGATAGCGCCCTCAGGTGTAAAGGTCAACAGCTGCTCCAATATCCTCCGGGTCTCCGCAGAAATAAATGCCGCTTGTATCTCGGCAATCTCTTTTTACAGGTAAGAAACGTCCAAGAGAGTGTGGACGGTCTTCTACTTTTTACTTTGGCTTGTTCAGTTCGGAAAGGTCACACAAAAGTTGGCCAAGATGTTGTTTAGTGCTACAAAGTCTGCCTATTGTGCTGTATTTAATGGCATCTGACATAGAAAGTGTAGCCAGAAATGACGTTCTTGCTGTAGTTCCTTTATTGAATGCTTTTTTTCTTTCTTGTTTTTTTAATGTAATAGGAAGAAATGTGTGAGAACAGAGCCAGAAGATGGTAACAGTTTTGCTGACATTTGTGTTGACTGTTTGCTAGTCTTTTATATCGTGAAACTAAAGAAAAACACAAGAAAGACTATATTTTTAGTGGGGAAATTTTATGTTTAGTGAAATTCGTGCTGTTCTTCAAACACTCAGCCAAAACAAAGCTCTGCGGCACCTCCGTTTCTTGAGGGTTCATGGACATGAGCACCCAGCTGCAGAATTCACCAATTATGTGTAATTTCGGAAGATATGGAGTGTCTAAATGTCCAATATTGTTAAGAAAATATGAGCCGCAACAAATAAGAAGCTGAAATTAGTCATGTAAAGGAGAACCAAGTAACATGTTTACCTTATTAAACACCTTTTTAAGTATCTTTGATGGTTATATATGTATTTTCGGGCCGTTTGAAGTGTGTGTGTGTGTGTGTGTGTGTGTGTGTATATATATATATATATATATATATATATATATATATATAATATTATATATAATATATATATATTATATATATATAATATATATATATATATTTATTTATTTATTATTATTATTTTTTTAAATTTATTTGGATAAGTTAAATGTTTTTGTAAGTGGTTATACTGCCTTATTACCAAAAAGAAAGAAAAAAAGCAGAATAAATGTTTTTGGGTCTGTTCTCTGGTAGTGTATTTTCACAAAGGAGCATCAGGGGGAGCTCTATCAGCTTTAAGTACAGCTTTAAGTGCATATAATGAGTCATAGGAGTTACTTATTTGGCCCTCTACAACTAAAATCTTATCGTACTATAAAAAAATAACTAAAACGATCCACAATAGTGCAAAGGGTACAGACGATAAATATTAGCCCCCAAAAATATTGTTCCTTTTTTTCAGCCATTACCATGTATGAGGAATGAATAATTAAGAGTTTTGAAAGTCGGAATAAAACCAAGGTTTTATCATAGCTGCAAAGTTATTTACTTGAAAAAGAAGTTACCAAGATAAAAATTCCAAGTTGTAAAGCGCTAAAACGCAAATGCTTCGTAACAAACAGCACATGTGGGAAAACACTTAATCCAGCTCCATCTACAGTCCGACTATTATCACGCTATCAGCCGCAAAACACAGCTCTCCTGAATGTGTGAGCAGAGGAAGCCGAGAGACTATTAATAGATAAAGTATCATGGAGACGGATTGGGCTCACGACGGGGAGTCTCCTCTGGGAGCGCGAGGCTGCGGTGTTTAGCAGCTCCACACTCAGCGCTAACAGCTAACTGGGCTAATGTCATGCATTTACAGCCAGAGCCAACAAGGTCTAACGCTGAGCAAGACCTATAGACGGAAAAGGCTCCAGTAGATGGACAGTTTAGCCTAATTGATAATCGTCACAATGTTATCTTCAGAAAATATTCATCGTGAGAATTGCAAGCAGCAAAAATTAGTAATTTCAGTAAAATCTACAAAAAACAACAAACTAAAAAATAGGACCTATGTGAGCGAAGTAATATACTACAATAACTACAAGAGCACATGTAACGTTTAGTATTTATATAGTGCCAAATACATATACAAAAACATGGGGAAGAATGAAGTGATCGAACGGCCCCAATGTGTATCGTTATCCAAGCATGCTAACGCCAGCTGCGTGCTAAATAAACCACTGTTATCACGATACTAACATTTCAAACTCAATTTCGATACTAAGGAATAGACTCGATTCTCTTAGTTACCGATTATGATACCACAATGATAACTAAGAATGCTAATTTTTAGGTCCAAGTTTTAGACATTTTCAGCACAATATAATAGTACTTTCTTTTATGCTAGTTCTGATGAAGCTCAATGTCGTTTTAAAACTGTTCAAAGGCCAAGTGTTGTAATGTTCATGTAATTGACACTTGTTGAAATGAGTATCTAGCTTCGTTACTAGTTTTAGAATCGATTAGTAGCTGATTATTGAACACTAGCTTACAAAGGAATCTTATTTTAAAGCGTGACAAAATAAGACATTGATTCAGTTGCTTTCGTTGACCAAAAATCAGCTGAATTCTTCATCGTGATCACTACATTTGTACCAAACACAAACACAAAGGCATGGAGAAGAATAACGATATACAACGTTCCAAATGTGTATAAATGTCCCAGAATGCTAACTGTAGCTATACGCAAGCTGCTACATTCTGTTTCTAATCAGAAATGGTAACCAGCGACGCCCCCCGGAGTCATTGTACGAGGCGTTAAGGACCGCACTCAGATATGATGTCGTCTTCAACACTTTTGGAGAATTCACTCCCATAATGTTTGGCATTTTGTTTCTCGGGCTGGAATTAGGGTTCCAAAGTGCTACTCTTACAGTAAAATGACTGATCCTAAATCTAATCCTAACCTTAACCTACCCCTAATTGTGAAATAATATAGTCTAAAAGAAAAGAACGTTTGCTAAGAAAGTGTAAAAACAACAACAAAACGTGCCACTTTTTTTTCTTTTTTTTTTTACAATGTCCTGAAAATGAATATTCTGTGGATGAGGTGAAGAAAAAGTGAAGATTAATTACCCACAAACCCCCATAGCAATAGTCATAGTTGTGTAATAGTCCCGTCATCATTAAGTAAATCTTTTTGCAGAACATTTTTCTGTAGGCTGCTATTTACTTTGCTTGGTTTGCTTCATTATACTAAAATGAATGACATTATTGATGCAGTAGTATGAATTGGCAGGCTGTCTTCTTTTGCTTTTTGGTTAGTGATTTTCATCTGTTTTATAAGTAAATACTGTATTTTTAGACATAATACAATACAATAATAATCGATAATCGGGTATAATGTTTTTCAAGGTATTTTCGAGCATTAAAAACAACTGAATTATAATATAAGTAGATTGATTTAATGCCATACTGTGAAACATCCCAGGCAAAGCAGTAATGGAGACTTCTCAAGTTACACAATGCACCTTTAAATATATTATATCAGTAAAACAAGTATGTTTCTTTCACCATTGCCTCCATCGCAAAGACGAAGCAACACGAGTGGAGCAGTGAAAGTGGCTCTGTGGCTTCTGTTTTGTCAATTCTCCCGGACTCGGCTGTGGTATGCGCACCGCTGGCTGCTCGGAGCGTTCAGACCAAGCCCCTCCTAAATTTCTGAGAATGTGCTTCATCAGGGCCATTGTTATCTGAGAAAGTGCATGGGCTGAACGTCTTGAGCAACAAAAACAACAAGGATTCAACTCTTTTCTGATAGTGGGAACGGTTATAGAGCTGAAGAGTTTAACAAAAATAGGACGTATTATTATTCTGAAGATACAATATCAATATCAATATCAAGGTTTATTTATAAAGCACACTTACAACTTTAAAAGCCCTAAGTGCTGTACAGTGAAGTGCAATAATACATATATACAAACAAATAAAATACACATGAAGTTAATAAAATAATGACTCGGCTCCGTTCGTGTTTAAAAGGCCCGAGAGAAGAGGTAGATTTTAGACAAGGATTTAAACTGCTCTGGTGTTTCAGCAGCTCTCACATGCAGAGGCTGTTCCAGAGCCTGGGCCCCGCCACACAGAAAGCTCGGGCCCCTCTGCTTTTCAGCTTTGACCTGGGCAGATCCAGGAGGAGCTGAGAGGAGGGCCGCATGGTCCGAGCAGGAACATGGTGGGACAATAACTCCTGCAAATAACAGGGAGCCAGACCATTTAAAGACTTAAAAACCATGAGCAACATTTTAAATTGGATTCTCTGGATAACTGGAAGCCAATGCAGTGATTATTGATTATTAGCGATTATACTTTTTGATTGATTGATTTGATTGATTGATTAGTTGTTGAGGAGAGTATTTTTTGGTTTTGTTTTTTTACTTTTTGACCATGATGAAGCAAAGATGAGGACATCCTGGTGGATTTTTGATCAACAACACTAAATGTATGTTTCCTGTGCCTTTTTGAAGTTATTCTTGCTTTGTCCAAGTCATAAAACCTCTTCTCTCAGCACATGGCTTCTTTTCGGAGTCGATTACAACATTTTATGACAATTATCTCAAGAACTGATTCATTAATTAAATCGTTTCAGCTCTCTTACATATTAATGAAGCAATGGGTCAAGGTCAGGTGCCGGAGCAGACACTACGCAACAGACATACACACACAGACAAACATTCATTTTCACATTCATTCACTGTTTATAGAACATTTATAGCTGTCAACACATTCACACATGTGTTTTTATGGACAGCGATGAGAGTGTAAAGAGTCTAAAGTACATGGAGGACACGCAGACTAGACTGAGAGACTGTGCTCCTCATATTACAGCAGGTAAAGAGGTTATGGCTGCCAAAAGTATTGAGTTTGACATTTTAGTATCTTGACAACACTAATAAGGCTGCGGTGTTATTTGGAAGATCAAATCACGATTGTTATAATGCTGATTTTGTGGTAGAATATAACAGCACAAACTTACAACAATGATCCTGGTGAGTATTTGTTTATATTCACATCTAAAACCAACCGATTTAAAAAGAAATACATGTGAGGAATCTAAAAGAGTGACCTAAATTGTGCGCGGAAGGACATTGGAACACCAAACCTAGCCGCGGTTGTGTCCTCGGGGCGTGACGCCTGCTCCTGATCTGTCCACAGCGATAACGCATGGACTCGTGATCTCTGCTCTCATCACCTTCACTGTCCTGTGGTCACCTGCCCTAAAGAGGCCAGCAGAGGAGTGAAAGCTGCTCCTTTATGGTCTAAAAGTAGTCCATAACTCATTGGAACAGATAAAACACGACGGATTGACCTTTACTAGCAAGAAACACACTAAACAATAACTTTAAGGAGTTTTACACTGCAGCGTCCGTTTTTGTTTTCATCAGAAGTCGCCACAGAAAACCAAACACACTCTTATTTGGTACATTTTTCCTCCGAATGCCCTTCTTGTTACACTAAATACTGAGACTTGACTAGTCACGTGTTGTACCAAAGCTACAGTCAATGCTCATTTGCTCGGGAATTGAACCAGCAATCCTCCAGGTTAACTGTTTCACCCAGACTACGAGACTAGTTACAGTACAATCAATGACACACCTGGATTTTATATTTTAAGACATCATGAACGGCAACAGTGATCTAAAACAATTCAATAAAAGAAAAAAAGTCTAATTTACTTCCAGGCTGAACATTGAAAATCACAACAAAACCGCTGTTCCGCCAAACCACGCCGACTACGGAGCGCTGCGGATTACGAATGGCGGGCAAAATGTCTACAGGACGGAGGACAAGGTAAATGCAGAGCGGTGGGCGTGTGTCAGGGATCGGTGAAACAAGGAGAGTCAAAGCAAACGCGTCTTGAATGAGAATAACGGCTCCTCACACGTGCATGAATCTCTCTAAATATAACTTTGAGAGGGTCATTCAGGAAGAAAAAACATTTATACTATGATTAAAAGCTCTTAAACGTCAAATTTGCATATGTCGGCTTTAATTATGCACTCCTGACAAAGACTTATTTTGAATTCATCTGGGTGCTACTACTACTTTCTACTTCTATACTTGTAAAGTGCTAGCCTTACAGACGGGTTGCATCAGCCTTGCTCTCCCAACACCAGCTCCTGTGTATATATATATATATATATTTCATTCATATTTACACCAGCACAGTGCCCCCGGTGGACAGTAAAGGTCACGTCCGGGCCTGAGTGTGGCGATAACAGCTGCTCGTGCTCAGACCTCAGAGGAACTCACGGCACAGGTTACTGCTGCTCTCATTAAAAACACTGCACTGCGCCATACACATAATCTAATATAGGCTCATAACTGCATTAGTCCTGTAGGTACAGAGGTAATATGCATAAGCACCACAGACCCTCGACCTCCTAAATGATTACACTTTCAATACATAATGCATGGATTATTAGTCATTTATGGAGAGACAGGGGAATATTCAAACCTCCCATTTTGGCTCTAGAAATACTTTTTATTGAATATTTACACACAAAATAAATATCTAGATTTTTCTTTTCTGCATTATGACAATAGCGATATTCAGGAAAGTTCTACAAAGAGTCTCTAAATGTCGTGGGTGGGGTTAAAGTATCACACAAAACATGATTAGACCATAAAATGAAACACAAAAGTGCAGAAACATCACTTTATTCCCATTTTTATAATCATAGACAATTTGGTTTTCAACAAAAAGGGGGGACTAGTTACCTGAAAAACAGTCAACTTACGCCATCTTACGACTTGTTATTTGAGAGAAAAGTGTTTAAGTGCAATCTGCAAGTCCCACGGTGAAACAAAGCCGAAAGACGAGATGCTCCTGAAGGGTTGAGGGTCCCAGCTTGTACGACCGCGGCTGCTCAACCAAGCTCCAACACCCGGCCCACGTAAGGCTGCCGGCCCACGTCCTCAAATTGCCACTCCGCCCTTGCTGTAGCTAACCTCTTTTCATGACAGTTCAAACTTCATTGTGATTGGTTGCATTCGGCTGTCACGCTCTCAGAAGAGCCGAGTGGAAGATAATCAATAGAAAGCCTGCGATAAAAGTCTTCCAAAAAGCATTGAGTTACAATACTTGCACCTTTTTGCATCACAATTGGATCGTCAGCTGTCATATCCATGTTTCGAAGTCATCAAAAGCTGGACGGCTAACATGAAATCGACACATTAAAGACAGAAATGGTCAAAAGTCCACAAAATTGACAGAAAACAGAAAGCTCAAACTATGAAAAATGAACGCTGACGTTTCAAAACAAAATATGGAATCTTTTAAAGTTCCAAATCCCTTACTCATAATATCTCGAGTTATTGTTTTGGGATAGCAGTATTTTGAGTTTGTGAATACTTCTACCGTTCAGCCTGCAACCACTCTAAAGTACTAGTCTTCTACTAAAAGTACCTCACGTCCTGTCCTCTCGCTCTTGCCCTATCACTGGCCCGTTGTTCGCTCTCCGCGGCCCTCAGCGCGGACACATACAGAGGGCTCAGTGTGCACCTCTGGCCCCTCTCCAAACCCTCTCCACTGCCCTCTCACTGACAAGCTGCCGCGAGCCGGAGCAGAACAGGCCTGTCTCTGATACGCAGCCCTCGCCGTAAACAAGCGACAAAACACCTTGGCATAAATCTGTGAAAAAAATAAATAAACGTTTCCTGAAAAAGAGGATTAACGCTTGTCACGGCTTTCAGAGATCTCGGACAATACCGACGGGGGGTATTTTTGTGGGGGGGGAAGCGACAAGCTTTTGAAAGGCCTGATAATGTATCTATCAGTGCGGCGCTGCTCTGCTGATTCTATTACCTGTTTTTGAGGTAATTTGGACAAGGATAAGAGCGTATTGAGCTGCTGGAAATGACTGACGCCGCTTTGAATCTAATGCGAAAGGTAACCAAGGGATTTGTGAGAGGGTTCAGCTTCTGCAAAACATAATATCACATCAATAGAGAGGTACATAATATGTATACGACCCAACATTTAAGCATCAAATACAGCGTGGAAGTTTAGGTCCATAAGAACTAGCTAAACTATGCATCAAGGCGCCTGTCTCGAGTTAAGGGTTTGTCTAGAACGGCCTTTTCAACTAAAAAGACAAATATTACGCATTATTTGTATTGTTATTGGCCTTTATACATGCTCTTGAGTACATTGGCATTTGGCATCTCATGTTTTCCAAAAAAAACGTCATGTCACTCTGGCTTTCCCCACGCTAGGAAGTGACCTTCAGTCTCCATCTACTGGCGGCAGAAGGAATTAAACAGGTGAGATAAACTAACGCTAGCTTTCTTCCAACATGCTAATGCAGCTACTAGTCTAGTTCTAGTTTAAATCTGGTAATTTTGCAGAACAATTTGGTGTTAAAAATCTTGTTTTTAACACCAAAATTGGATACAGCAGTTGTTATATTATTATTATTATTATTATTATTATTATTATTATTTAATTATTATTATTATTATTATTATATTATATAATATAATAATATATAATAATAATATAATAAATAATAATAATAATAATAATGTTATAATAATGATGATGATGATGATGATTATGTGATGATGATGATGATGATTATTATTATTATCTAGATCCAGTCCAATTTTTTGCTCAGAACTGTGGCGAGGCAAGGTATTTGTTTAGCAAGAAAAACACTGCAAGAAAAGCAATAACATCTCCATGGAGACGGAGCAGACTCATCATAGTGCAAATGACTTCGACTTCAGTAAGGTTATTTGCACTAACGTGTGATGTAAGTAGAAGCGGTATTACAGACATCACTATGACTACTTTTGAGCCCCAGTTACATACACTAAACGTATCTGTACTGTCCCATATGCGATGAGACTGTCGTGGAGACATAATCATATCTCTGAGGCGTATGTTGCAAATTAA
Source organism: Chaenogobius annularis (assembly GCA_015082035.1). Classification (NCBI taxonomy): domain Eukaryota; kingdom Metazoa; phylum Chordata; class Actinopteri; order Gobiiformes; family Gobiidae; genus Chaenogobius; species Chaenogobius annularis. The sequence goes on from BJKM01000643.1 coordinate 164,451, forward strand.
GACTTGCACACCAAAGGATCTCTCTCCAAACAACTTATTTAAAGTCTTCGCACAGCCTTTTCCAGTTGGGATTTTCTCATAATCTCCCTGGATTAAACTGTGACACCGCTGAGACTGAGCCAAGACTATTGAAGCTGACCTCGGCAACTTTCCCCAGGAGCTGTCAATCCAACTTAATGAACCTGTTTAATTTAAATGAATAAACTACTGGAGTTCAGTAATGTGGTTTACAAAGCGGGGGGATTGAGTTTGAAAAGAAAAGTCCATGTGAAAAATGTGTTTAAACAGAATTAGGGAAAATTATTTTTTTTTTTTTCTACAATGAGTTGTAATGTTCGATTGTTACACCTTTTCACTCCCTTAAAAGAAAAGCTTTTGGCAAGTTTCTCCTTGGCTCTCCAACTAAATGGTCATTGCTGTTGGTTGATTGCTTTGTTCTTGCCAGAAACTATAGATGTTATACCATGAAGCATACGCAGATAAAATAGTCGATCGTGGCACATTAAACGCCTGGAAAATAATGATCATAGTGTAGTGTCCAAGGTGCTGTACCCGATTTTTACAATCTTAAAAAATGGAAAAGACAGAAATAGTTCCTTTTAAACTCCTAGCACCCTAAATATTCACCGCGATTTGCTGTCACGGTAAAGCTAACAAACATTAGCATGCTATCGCTCTGAATTTGGTCGAACTGGCAGAGCCCCTTTACTGTTGTGGCTGGTTATAATGAAATGAAATACTATTCCTAATTTTAAGATTTAAAAACAGATGAAATAACAAATCAATATTCAACCTTTGAAGCTTTTTTAAGTGACCAAAAGTGGCAATTCAGCATAAAGCAACAGTCTCTGGCCTGAAGCTAAGTTGTGCACTCTTCTTCAACATCACAAATTCCCCAACACGTGCAGTTTACCTCAAAACGCCAGGGAGAAATTATCCATCGACTCCAAAAAGTTACGGCAGATCAAGTCCTGCTTTTATCGATTCCCGGGCCTAAAGTGCAGAGAGTGCGGGGAATAAGAAATGTTTGTGGAGGACTGCCGCTTGGATCGTGGGCGTCCCGGAGGAGCTGTTATTTTGCAGGTACAAGATTTTGGAGTGAGAGGTGAATACATAATGAACGAGTGATTAATGTCTACAAGCAGAAGTAACAAAATACTCGGACACAACTGGGCCTTTCACGGATTTGATAAGTTACTGGACTGATTGTGGGACCTAAATACTCGATCAAATAGCTCTCTACAAATATTCATGAAACGGTTGTAATGTCATGTTTTGGAGATGTGAAAAAGTCCAAAATAAAAGCTGTAAAAAGGGCAGAAACTTGCAGTGTAAACTTCCAAATAAGCTTTAACGGTGACATTTCTTCAGTTTTTGTGCCATACTTTAATCTCAACACTTTTACAGACACACGTTTGCACATTTCTGATGGATTTTCATTAAATTGTCTGGACATTACCATTGGGATAACAAACAAGTAAGATAATGATGGTCAATGATGTCAAAATCCCTTAATTTATTGCATAACGAGCGTGCAAATAGTGACAAAAAGAGCCCATATGTAACTTTATTTGCATTGGTTTTGCTGGATTGTCATTTTGTTTGAATGCTTCACAACCAACATTAGGGCGCTGTGACTATATGTCTGTGTTGTGATGCAGTTTAGCCGTGCAAAAAGGTAAACCCTCAGACCACACCAAAGCACGTCGTCCAGCGAAATATACTCCTAAACCCTCCAAACACGCACCAAAAACCCACAAACTATTCAAAACCCAACTATATACACAAAATCCCTCACAACAAAGAGAATTCAAACCCATGAACCATTAAAACACCTGTCCTGCTCCTTTTTCCCGGTCTTGGTCCAGTCCAGAACCTTACGAGAGCAGCTCGTACTTTTTAAAATGTGCAAATTATGTTTAAAAGTGCTATGTGTATTTTACAGTGCTCAAATGACGGTTTTTTTTTACTATTAAATCAGTTGTAATGAAGCATTGCATTTATTCAAGTCAATTTTTTGAGCTTTCAGAAATTTCATTAAAACAACAATCAGTTTAGAGCAGGGGCCGCCGAACGTTTTCCCTTTGTGAGCTACTTTTACTTTACTCACTTGGATGTAGTTAGAGTCGTATAAACACACTAACCAATATTCATTTAGTGTGGTGTTTCCACCTTTTTAAAAAAAAATCACGCCACACTTAAAGAGCTCTATAATATGACACTGATTTAAGACGGAAGGAACAACCAGTTTTCCCTATGGATTATTGCAATTTTCTAGATTTCAGCGGCAAAATAGACTTAAATAAACACAATACTCCATCGCAGCAGTTTTAATAGTGAAAAAAAAACTTGTAAAAACATGCACTCTTGCTGTGTGCTGCTTATAGTAGTTATAAAGCACAAATATTTAATTAAAAAAGCTGTGTAAATCATAGAAGGAATGCGGTTTATCAAATTCGAATGTTCAGCGTAATATGTATAAGTTCTAAATCCTTTGTAATTAAAGTGACGTATGACAGATTTCACTTTATTTGTCCCTTAAAGTGGAACAAAACACACAGACTTTTTAAATTCAATCATATTTATGCCTTTTAATGATTTAAAGAAACTGGTCAAGGACTCCCCGCAGTGCAGATGCACTTGTTTTATATAATTTGACTCATATTGTATGCATAAATGTGTTTTTATGTATTGGTTAATTTTATTGAATGTTTTGTTTTGTTTTAGTATCCTGTGTGTGTGTTGTTGTTTATTCTGTGTTGTGTTTTAAACCAGGTACCCATGAAAACGAGAACTGTTCTCATTGGGTTTTCCCTGTCTAATAAATAAAATGAATGAACGCTCTTGTCAAGGTGACAAATGACATCCACCTGAACACTGACGCGGGCAAAAGCCTCAGTCTTAATTCTGTTAGATCTGAGTGCTGCTTTTGACACTGTTCGATCACGGGACCCCTTAACAGAGACTAGAGGACTGGGTGGGCATCACTGGCACTGCGCTAAACTGGTTAAAGATCCTATCTGGAAGACAGGACCCAAGGGTCAAACCTGGACCCTTTGTTCAACCTCTACATGCTGCCGTCTTAGGTCAGTTGATACGCACGAGAATGTGTCCCTATCACAATTACGCAGACGACACTCAAATCTATGTTTCGCTGACGGCAGGTGATGGACCAGTGGATTCACTCTGTCACTGCATCCAACAGATCAGTGTGTGGATGCAAAACGACTTTCTCCAGCTGAACTCAGACAAGACTGAAATCATCGTCTTTGGCCCACAGAAAACAAAGAGAAAGTGTTAACAGTCACCTCCAGAGTCTCGCTCTAAAACCTACAAATCAAGTTAGAAATCTGGGGAGGTAATAATGGACTCAGATTTGAATTTGAACAGCCACGTCAGATCAATCACATCAGCAGCTTTTACCATCTAAAAAACATTGCCAAAATCAAAAGTATAGTGTCTAAACCAGACCTGGAGAGCTTATCCATGCGTTTGTTCTATAGTTAGACTACTGTAACGGCCTGCTCACTGGCCTCTCCAAACGAGCTGTAAAACAGCTGCAGTACATCCAGAACGCTGCTGCTCGGTCCTGACTAGAACCAGGAAGTACGATCACATTAGTCCTGTGCTCAGTCTCTGCACTGGCGCCCTGTGGCTCAGAGAATAGACTTCAAAGCAGCTCTGCTTGTATACAAGTCTCTCCATGGCGCTAGCACCAAAGTACACTCGGACTCTGAGGACCTCAGGGACCGGCCTCCTGCTGGTGCCCAGAGTCAGGACTAAACATGGGAATGTGCGTTTCAGTTTTATGCAGCTAAAATCTGGAACATCTTCCTGAGGATGTGAGACAGGCCGCTACTCTGGCATTGATCAAATCTAAAACTAAAAACTGTTTTTTTGGCTGTGCATACGACTGAAATGCTTTTCTTTGCACTCTTTTCTTTTATGTCTTGAACTAAGATTGTGATTTCTGCCATGTCAATCTGTGATTTTAATGCATTTCTTCCTGTTGTGTGAAGCACTTTGAATTGCCTTGTGTATGAATTATGCTCTACAAATAAACTTGCCTTGCCTTGTCTTGAATGAAAACCAAACTAGAACTGCGTACAGGGCATAATTGGACGCGACGCTGCATGAAAATGAACCGAAACTCCGGCCACAAGAGCAAACCTTCGACATAAATCCAAGTTTGAAATCTTTGTGGACAGAATTTGCACATATTTCAAACTTTACCACACATATTTTCAGCACAGACAAACCATTCTGGACTATACGCTGTGAATATTGTGCTCCTTAAGCGCTAAATTATGACTAGCGACGGCATCGGCACATTAGCGCTCTCCCGTTCACACATCTGCCCCGCTAAACTCTTGCATTACAATTCAGAAGCACGCTCGCACCATTTAAAGCCAGTTCTCTCGCTTTTCATCCCGCCGCCGCGCTTGTCCCGCCGCCCACCCGGCTTCTGTCGCAACACCCGCACTTGCATTTCACCCTAAATATTTGACGTTCGGTTGGAAATAATTTGATTTATACAGTAATGCCGCGGCGTACAAGCGCGCAATCCCACGCGACGGAGCGACAAAGTGAATTAGACGCGGAGCAGCTTCCGGTTCTGACACAATCGTTTCAGAAGACCTCAAGGGAAGAAAGTGGGAATACATTAAAATAACAGGAAGAAACGTACGCCCACATGTAAGATTATATAAATATGTAAGGGGTAAAATGTATGTACAGGCAAGGAATATAGAGTGGGAATTAAATAAAGGAGGAATCAGTCGACGCAGTGCGATTACGTGACTATTGCAGAATGATTTCCAAAACGTTGTGTTCAAAGAAATGGGAACGATACGCTTTTATTCACAACTAAATACCACAAACGCAATGTTCAGAAAATATTGTGGTAATTCATCAGAAATACTAACAATGCATCTTTCAAGTTCAAGTATTGCACAGAAAGTGAATGAATGAACTGTAAAATGAACCAAAGTGACCATTTTATTTATACTTTATTGTTGTCAAAAATGTGCTATCCAGATAATAATCGGTACTCAAACTGGTATTGAAACTAAATACTAATTTGAGCAGGAATTGATGTAGGAAAAATACTTAAAAATTGACAAAGTTGGACATGTTTTAGAAGGTCTTGATCTGTAGAATACCACGTTATTATTTGTGTTTAAATTTGCAATATGTCGTACCAAAAAGATTGAATTGAAATAGTTACTGAGCTTGTTCCTTAGTCTTGAAATCAACTTTGACATTTTAGTATCATGACAACAACAATACCATTATTTGGGAGAATCCACATTTTCAATAATCTCAGTTTTGCCTTTTTTAATGTTAAAAAAATTGGGGGCAATGCCGCAGCCAAACAGAATTATCTTAAATGAACTGCGTATAAAAAGTTGCATTTCCGTTTCCTTCTGTGGCGCGAGCTGAAGCCGCGTCGTTTCAAACCCGCTCTGCTCTGGTGTTATCGGTCGCCACGGCAGCGCGTTCTGCCTGTGATCCTCCTACGACACGTTTGTCTCGTTCCGCTTTGGGAAAACACGTTTGTAAATATAAGACTCAGCCGAAGGAGTTTATGTTTACTTGTCTGTCGCAATTGTGAAAGAAATTGGGATTTACAGCGACTTTAATCGCACCGTTTCTTTGAAGAATCTGATTTCAGAGCGCGTAACGATAATAACTGAGCCTTTTCAGGTTTTCAAGTTATTTTCAGAAAGACACAAAGACCCAAATCTCTGTTTATTTTAATTCGGAGGCTTTTTTGCTATGATTTAAATAGTTAATAGGCACATTTTTACATTTATTTGGAGGTAATCAGATTTATACATTTAAAAGTGACTAGGCTGTGTGCAAAAATAATATATTTGTGGAAAAATATAACACATATTTCATGTTTCTAAATGCATATATATAAAGAAACGACCTTTCAAAGCAAAGAAAAGACAATATGGGCCATTTTGTTAAACCGCCCTAATGCAAACAGAGCACTAGCTTCATCTGCTCCACACACTTCTTTAAACAACATGGAGCGTTATTTTGAGGCTTTGCAAACATGAAGTGTAACCTAAATCTATCAGAGGTGTTGTCACCCACACAGCACTCGTACAACATGTTCAGGACCAATTCTGAGACAAAATCACCTTATAAGGAGCTGCCATCTGCTCCAAGACACTGCAACACAAGTTTAATCTGTTTAATCCCAGTGTCTACGGCTTTCTACAAATCATAGTACCACAGTGTGTGTGCATGTTGTGCCTTACAGAACTTTTATATAACTTTCATGTATGGCTATTTTTTTTATTGAAGATAATTGGAAGATACTGGACAACAGAAACAGAAACGTCTTCTACTTTCAGGGTCCTGAGGTGTGGGGTCTGCACCTGCGCTCAACCCTCCTTTATTATATATTTATTTAGGTCTTAAATGGGGGATTAAACGCAGGCTTTGGCACCGTCACGTAACCATTTTCGCACAAATAATATCTGTTTGCTTTGTTGAGAGAACAAACGGACGCAGTGTAAAGGAGCAACTGAGAGTGAGCGGACTTGTTTCTTTTATTAAATTGATTTCGATCACGATAAGCATAAATACAAAATAATGACGGACAAAAAGCATGCTGTGTCTTTTAGTGTTGTCACAATATTTCAAACAATTAAGTTCGATACTCAATTTCGATACTGCAATGACAACACAAAAATAATAACATTACATTACTAGTTCTGATAAAGCTCAAATTCATCGTAAAACTTTTCAGGAACAATCCCTTTTTGTCCTGTTTGTGCATTTTTCCTAGCATCGACTTGCTAAAATGAGTATCTAGTTTTGATACTACCGTAGTTTTATGGATTAGTATCTGATTCTCGATACTTTTGACAACCCTAATGGCTTCTTTAACTAAATGTTTCACTAATATTTCATAGTTAACTTGTTACTTACTGATGCAGAGTAGGTGTAGTACGTCCAGATTATGTATTATTATATTGTATTTTTGTAATTTATTTTTTTTTTTTTATTTTTTTATTTTATTTTATTTTATTTTATTTTATTTTATTTTATTTTATTTTATTTTATTTTATTTTATTTTATTTTATTTTATTTATTTATTGATTTATTGATTTATTGAATTTATTGATTTAAATTTATTTTATTTTATTTTATTTTATTTTATTTTATTAGAAGCATGCGGTTGTTTGCAAGACTGTGCAATTAATTTTCCATTACAATTCAGTTACAATTATGACTGTTTGTACCGTTAGACAACGATGGATATTTCTGATTTTGTTCTTCATTTTTAAATTGTGATGATTATTTCTGCCCTCTCTGTGGTACTCACATGGTCAGAATAAGACATGACCTTATGTAAACTGCATGTCACGGTCGAGGGAAAGTTGCGAAATGTAAAGTTTTGCCCTTTAAAGAAAGTTCTGCCTGAAATATATGAAACTTTTCTTTTTTAAACTGCTGAAGGCAAACTCTATGTGTCAAGCAATCTGACAGGTACAAATGCAGTGGTGTTAAGAGAGGAGAATAAAAGAAGTTTTAGAGGAAAGTGTGAGGCAAAGCGACAGCCTGCTGTAGTCAGTGATGTATGAGCAAGAGAATTCACAGGATTTACAGTCCATATTTTAAATAGTAAATTGTGTTACAAGTTACGTCTGACTCCGGGACACGGCCACATGTGTTTCAGCTTCTTGTTTCTAGGCGATATCCTGAGGACTTTTGCCCATTCACAATGTATAGTTTAATTGTGGCAGCAGTGTTGCATCTCTTCAGCGCGTGGGCACGTGCTGCGTTCATGGTCAGGTCGGATTCCTCAGATCAGAAGTCGTGGTTCTGACTAAGTCAGCAATGATACAATCACTGAGATCACTCTTTAACAGCATTTAATAAAGCTAACAGTACATTGTGTTGTTAATGTTCTCAGAATCTAATCTTTAACTTTGTGTCTGGTCCTTCTTGTACGAATCTGTTGCTTTTATGATACGGACGACTGACAGCAAACCTCTAGATGTTACATTTTTTTAATAAAAAAAGATCTGCAGATGAATGTCTCCACAGCTGATGACGTCAGATGTGCAGCAGCTTTTGACCAGAGTTTTTCATAATTGTGCGACCATGAGACTTATCGTTGGAAATGCAATTATTTCACGGTCCCTAAAATATAAAATTTTCACTATTTTTATTTTGACCAGTTTTTCACAAATGTAACTGTCAAAATACAGTAGTTCATCAAGTTTCTTTGCAATATTCAACTTAGTTATTCATCTATTTATTTTTTCTAATATTGTGTGCCTCTTATCTTATATTTAGCACATTTCTAATCATTTATATTGCATGAAAAAATAAACTGTAATAATGTAGTCTTATAAAATTAGGAGGAAATGGAAGAATAAAGTGACTGAACTGTTAAAGGTGCACTATGTAACTTTACAGGTAGAAAATCTTGCATTCATTCAAATACAGGTTTATTTATTGGTAAACAACACGTTTAAAAACATGATTCTCACTGTGTCGTTGGAGAGAAAAGTCAATGCTGTACCGTGGAGGCAAAACTCTCCCGTAAACCTCCACCGTGCCCCTTTAATCTACTTTGTATTATTCAGACGTTATCATGTCTGTGGTGTTTTCTGTCCAGGGACCGCCAAGGCTAAAGCTAATTGCTAAAGCAGAGCGGCAGCTGGACCCTGAGGAAGTGATAACTCAAAATTAAACAGCGGCGCTTTGAAGCAGCTCTACAAAAGCCTCTCACAACTGCTCTTTGTGTAGGGAAAAGACTGAAGTATTAGAAGTACTAGTGCTACTGCACACGTCTCACTGGTATTTCTGGTGCCACTACAGAATAATGCATCAATACGTGCTTTAAAAAGCAACAATTAATCAACTAATCGTGACTATTCGACTTACGGAAAGTATTGTAGTCACAGTTTGATCATCGTAATCACCTTTTTCATAATAAAAACGGTGACATTATTACATCAAAATGTCAAAAAACAATACATTATTTCAGATATTTATAAATAAACACATGTAGAAGCATTCAGTCAGCACATTTCCACCTTTGTTTGGTTGATAATATTTTTTAAAAGTCTCAGTGTGCAATAGAAATAATCGTTTGAATTGCCGAACACTAAAATAATCAGTAATAATCATTGCAGCTCCAGTGCTTTGTCATTGCTAATTAGCTGGTAACTTGTACGCTAATTAGCGCTTAGCTGTCCCCCAAAAGTACAGTGCTTCTACAAGGCCTTCCATGTGAACCATGACTAACTGCCTTTCCACCCTAAAAACCCTGCATATTTTGTAAATAAAATAAAACAAATGTGAGTAAATTTTTAAAATTTGCTTTAACTTTTATGCACATAAAAACTAGATCTACCCGAAGCAAGTGTATAAAGGTTTATGTGAATTAAGGGTTATTCATTTTATTGTATTGATGTTTTTAATTCGTTTTTACGTGTATTTATAATAATAATAATAATAATAATAATAATAATTAAAAAAATAGAATTAATAATAATAATACAAATTATGATAATTATTTTCTGTCTTTCTGTCTTTTTCACAATTAAAATGCCCATTAAAAATAAGAAGATGGAGGTATATAAACTACATTTACGTCCACCAATAAATGTCAAAACCTTTTAATATTCTGAAAATGCACCATTGTAATTTTCACCTTCATTTATTCCAGTTAAAGTTCATTTAAAATGTAGTTTGCTTGCCCACTGCACTCATGAAACATCACAACACGACATGTGCAAACGCTATGCAAATGTGTGTCTTGTTGCTCTGAGCGACGGGACAGGAAGATCAAAGCTTCAAATAATTTGGACAAACAGAGATCTGCCTCTGCCAAAGATAAAGTTCAAAACCCAGGAAGCTGCTTCTCATTTGACCTCCTCATTTCTGATCGAGGTTAGATTGTCTTAAAGGCTTTGACACGGACCATGTGAGCAAATAATTGGTTTAGTGGGAGAAAAAAAAGTCTAGAGAAAAAGATATGAAAATAGCTGCAGAAATGGATTGAAACAGACATTTTTTTCCGCAAATATTTTCAGAAAAAAAGGCGGTGACATTTGAAGAGAAGCTGCTCAACCCACTTCTCCAAAAGATCCACTGCATTTGTAGGCTCAAGATTCATTTTCGTAATTCACAAACACGAAAATATATTCAGTTCACAAAATAATGATGATAATCCATTTTGAAGTGAGACGTGCTGATTAAAATATTGCAATAGAAATGACGATATTGAAGTTTAACACTTTTAAATCTTTTCTGAATGAACTATATCCTACATAAAACATGAGCAGCAACAAGCACACGGCACAACGCAAGACTTTATTCAACATATAGCCAGTGATCTCCTCCACACTCGTTTCAAGAACAGGTAAACACGATAAATACTGAGCCCAAAGCGACATTGTCCATCCCTCATTTATTGAACATCATTTAATATAGTGTTTTTTATCGTGATGGGCAACTAAAAAAGACACAGCGAACGGCGGGAACTATTTCAATGTACTGTGCCTGAGCCCACAGGACGGACGCTTATCTGTCCCCCAGACTTCTTTAAAACCATCTTGACACTTTTGGTCTTTGTCAGCAGTAAAACCCTGGAACGCCCTGTATTCATGTTACAGCGTGCGACTGGACAGAAGATGTGACAAATCTATTAGAGCTCCGAGTCCCGCCTAGAACAATCTATTATGCCACCATTTTGCATCTGAGCAGTTTTCTTGCACTTTTCCCCCACATGTCACGTCAACTGCTACTATACTACTACTGATACTTCTGTTTCTGCTTACGATCACTACTACCCCTAGTACTGCTATATCTAACGTTTTAAATGTGTTATCTTGCAGTATTGCTCTGCTTCTTGCGCTACTTGGATGAAAAAACTACAATTATACGATTGCATCTACAAGCTCTACTTTTGCAATTGTATCTATCCATTCCCATTTACTCCACCACTCTTCCTGTATTACTAGTACCAGGGGAGTAGACAATGGGGGGCAAAGGGGTCTGTTGTCCCCTCCCACCCCTTCTTCTTATTACTACAAAATAGATACTAGAATGTTTTACTCGGTTTCGACACTAATGAAGACTAAAAACTTGATAGGATTTCACACTATATAATGCTCTTATATATATATATTAAAATATATATATATATATATATATGATACTAGAGGGGGCCTGACTTGTACAGTTACTACTATTACAGTTACACAATACTGCATAACTACTTGTACTCCTACTACTACTTGTGGAGCTGTAGGTCTTTAGTCTGATCGCCTAGTGTAGTCAACCAACATGTTTTTAAATCAAAACATTTTACTGGGATTATAAGGATTTGGGAGTAAATTGGAAGTTTATAATATATCATTATTATTTTCATTTAGTTTAGTTTAGTTTTAGTTTTCAATTGATGTGATTGAGCTTTGTCTTTAAGTGCAATTTGGGTCAGAAAAGAACAAAGAACAAGAATCTTCTTAAATTCTTTTTAATGTGTAAATGTTTTTTAATTTTTTTAAAAAAACTTTTTTTTTTTATAAATGTGCAGAAGTTCCAACTTTGTCTTTCATCAATTTTTTAAAAATTTTTATTATTATTATTATTTTTATTATTTTGCCAAATACCTGCGGAAAGCCTGTGTCCACCACTACTGTACCACTACAATTTGTATTTCCTTCCCCGTGAAATTGCACTGGCTTGTCACTCTCTCCAGGACTTGGCTTTAAATTTCACGTGGGCGGCCGACGACTGCTGCTATTTGATGTTTTGGCAGTGCCTGGTTCAAGCGGCGAGATACGCTTTCTCCAGAGAAGACGACGCTCTTTTGGGGGGGGGGGGGGGTCGGGGAAGAGAAAAAAATGCAAAAAAGAAAGAAGACATTGAAGTGGTTCCAGCGCCCGCCTCTGCTGCTGCTGTTGCTGCTGCCGCGCCGCCGCCGCTGCTACTGACAGTTGAAAGATTAGTGGTTAATTAAGCCAGGCGATTTGAGTGGCGTGCAGAGAGTACAGGCCCGAGCCAATAGCGGAGTGGAGTTCAGTGACAAAAAAAAAAAAACACAGCAAAGAAAGTAGACGGACTGGTCGTGACAGCCTCTGAGGGACAAAGGGCTTTGCGGTGGTGGGAGGTGTAGTAGTAGTTGTAGTGGTAATAGTAGTAGAAGCAGGATAAAGACGGGGATTGTAGCCAAAAGCGAATACTTTTTGATTCGTCGCGCTTCTAACACGTCTGGGAAAGTGAGATAAGAGACAGAAATGACAAACAAGCTTTGGCTTAGACAGAACACGAATCAAACAACACGTACTTTGCATTTCAGGTGCAAAATAAGGCTGGTTTACAATGAATATTATTACATTCAAGACCCAAGAAAGACAAAACTAACAGGGTTTATATTTTGGCTTTTTGGATTTTGTTGACAATGTAGGAAAGTCTCTGTATACTAGAACTAATCAATCAATAAAATGTTATTTGTAGAGCACAATTTGTACAAAAATGCAATTCAAAGTGCTCAAAACCACATAAAAAACATAACAAAAAGAACGAAAAAAACCAAACAATTCAATTTAGTCAGTATAAAAATAAACAAAGGGTACAAAGGGCAAATTTAAACTGCGATTTGATTCTTCCAACCAACCAAACACATCTGAATTAAGAAAGCAAATTTCTAGTGACAGTTATGAATAAAAAAGTCAATATAAGCCAGTATATCGAGCCGAAATGTAAACGTTTTGCAGCACAGGCCAATATTTAGTTTGGGCCAACCAGCTGCCGAAATAACATGCATGAGGCTTGATTTGAGCTCTGAGTTTGTCGTGAATACAAATAATATAATTTGTGTAAAAATTATCAAAATTGGCTCTTGATATTGACCACAAAATATTGGCAAAGCTTAATGACCATCAGTTTCTCTGGAGTCTTAACAATCGGCCATAAAAAACACAACTATCAGTTAATCTTTCAGAAAACGTTTGAGTTTTTACCCTGTGACGTCACTATTTTTGTATTATGTAAAGATGCTGTGAAACCGATGGCAACACAAAACCCTTTCAAGTAAAATTGGCTGTGCTGTTTATTGCCTATAAATGTCCTCGCCAAAATGGGAGCTCTGTTTCCCGCCGCGCGGCCGTGACACCGCCGCCGAGACGACCCGCAGCAGGTTGGGTCGAGGGTCCGGGGCGACAGGATGTAGATTTGCATGGAGCATATTTTAAAATGTCAGGACACAGCGAGAGAGAGAGAGCGCGAACACGGTCTGACCCCGTTGTGACCCGCGGACGTGACTCCGAGGGGGCCGCTGCGGGGTCAAACGCCGCCGCCCCCCACGTCACACCACACGACTGCACACCGCTGAGAGACGAGCTGCGAGGAAACATGGGCAGGGAGTAAAATGCCACAGGGAATTCCTCTCAGGCATGCCGGCTTTGTCATAACTGAAAGTACACATAATAAAAACATCAAGTCAAATGTAGAACGGCCCAAATAATGACACCTTTTTGCATCTAGACATTTTAGGTTAAAATTTGCATTATTTGTTTTGGCTCAACATGCACTAATGGAATAGAAAAAGTGATAATATGTATATTTTATTTTTAGTGCATAAGCAATATTTTAAGTGAGCTGAAGTCATCATTCCATTTATTAATAATCCAATTGTTTTGTATAACTTTTTAGACCTGCAATTTTGTGTATTTATCATTCAACTTCCCCAACAAACACAATGGTGGTATGAAATGTCCTGGATCTGACCTGTAACTTGGAGATATCGGCAATTATCTCTGGTGACGGTTGCCCTCCACCGGCAAAGTATATTCGCCAAACGTCACGCAGATTCACGTGGTTTTCCCGGGAGAACACTCGTCTAATGACCTGAAAACTGTCCCAGGACACGTGCCCACAGTGCGCCCAGATCAATGTAACGGCGTGTTGACATTAATCACTTTCGACGTCCTTTAGGTCCTGAACTGCACCCACGCCAGAGTCAGTGTACACCCGGCGTTAAAGCAACTCGTTCTCAACTTCATTCACCTTATTCCGCCCGCCCGTCTTTGCCTCTTTCTGCTCTGCATCGGCACTTCCACTGTATTTGTGTAAGATGTCCAATCAGCAGTGACGTGCATTCAGGGGAGGCAGGTGAGGCTAATAAATGTTAATATGTGTCATCTGGTATGTATTATAAACCCCCTTTCCCTTTGAATCCAATATGGAACGATACGTTTTTCAATTAAGAATATCAGAATTTCCGTATGTCCCGAAACTCCCGTTCAAATACAGGAGGAGGGGCGCCGTGAGGCAGCACCGCGCTCTTCCTCACGGCGCACAGTAAAATGCATGGCTGTATGCGGTGCAGATAATGTGTCGCTGTACCTCTGTATATAACAAATAAAACACCCCGATGTGCTCTGTACTTCCATATTCTGGATAATGTATGAAATGTATTTCTGAAACGTGTTTCGGCTCACAGATTCATTATAAAACAGCACACAGGGCGGGACCTCCTGATAATGGGCCATTGAAACTAACTGAGATGGGCCTATTGCACCCCTGACTTTCGCTCCCAGGGCAGGGCTTTCACAGAGTAGGATATAAACCTGAGTTCTCAGACTTGTTTCACAGATTGAGAATGACTCTTGGATGAGAGTCAAAATGTTTTGTTTTTTCTAAAACAGAGTCCAGATGAAACGACTGAATCTTTTTCTACAATGGAACACTCCTGGACGGATGAGGGATTACACCAACATGTTTCACTCGGTGAGGCAAACAATATGCCTGACTCAAGGCAGAGGGCGCCTCTGAGCCCGTGGTCTTCTTCGTTCTTGAACTCGTTTATTTCTTATTTACAATCCGGTTTATCAAAATGTAAAGGTAAGACCATAAACTTTTATTTATTTTGGCTTGGTATTTGGCTTAATTGTAATTCATGTTGACTTTAAATAAAATATGTCACATGTTTGTGTAAAGAATGCTGAAACGAGATATAAAGCACAACTCATTGTCAGTTGTCAATCGAATTATGTTTAAGGAGCTCTTTTGGGTTCATTCGCATTGGTAAATCTGACTCTGAAAGAGTGAGTGCCTCACTAGGCCTGAATCCCACCGCACGTCACTGCCAACAAGTCAACACTGCACTGATTCCCTGGGCCTGAAAACGACCGTGTCTGTGTAGAACTTATTTGCCATTGAGCTCAGCAGCCCTGTGTAAAATAATACAACCGGAAAGAGGATTACGACGCTCAGGACACCTTCCGGAATACATTGGAAAAAATCTCCCATTTTGAAAAATTGTGGAAATATCTCTCCTTTTGATTTCTTCTACAGATATGAATGAAATCATGTTGATTGGAGTTTATCAAGGAGGGATGGAACAACAGTTTGATTGCAGTAAATGCGTTTGGCTTTTGAAACTGTTTATAAAGTGCAAACCAAGCCAATGATAACCTTTTTAAAATGCCACTTTTTGTTTTGTTTTTGCAAATGAACTCTTCATGTTTTTCCCCTCAGTTATTCTTATCAATGTGTCTAATGACTGCCAAATTAAGTCGCAAATACATCCTCTTCTGTCTATATCCATATAGTCTGTGTGACTCACTCTGGTTGCAGTTTTGTGGCAGTTTGAGTTTTATAATCAAGCTACAAGTGCTTCGTAATGAGCGGCTAAACTTAGATCTGCTCGATATTTATACTCCCCTGACTCACTGGATTAAAAAAGAGCCACAAGGGAGAGAAAATCATTGGAATGAATTAAGCTTTGCAGAAGTTTCAACCACTAAACTTGTTTCCCCCTCCAAGACTGAGACTCAGCTGTCGGGGGCTGAGAGCCGTGTGAATCAAATCGTGTTTCCGACTGGTTCGCTCCGCTCGCCACTTGTTCTTGGCACAATCGTCATGAACTGTAAGAAATGACAAATCTGCCCCCAAAACTTGCCACTAACCAACGCAAAGCAAAGACACTCTCGTCCTAATTTGGGCCTAGTTTATGTATTTTTAGCTTGGCCTTGGTTTAGTTCAAGTTTAGTCCAAATTCTCATTCAAAAGGTCTAAATTAGGGCTGTGTAAACTTTTAATCAGGATTATAATTATTGCTCCAGCCAATTACAAAAATGGTGTAACAAAAAAGCTGTTAATTGCATTTTTTTTTTCATTTGTAAGTCTCAAAAACATGGAGCAAAGCCACTTTCTCCATCCACACTGGCTTTTAAACAGTTTTTTTTAAACAGTCTAACACTTGACTGTACACTTTTCCCCAAAAAAATAATCGACTCAAATATATGCGATGAAGATTTTTATCATTAATTGAGCAGAGCTTACTTATCGTAAAGAAATGCCAAAGTTGTAGAAACAAACAAGAGCGCACATTAAGGATGAACTATGGCAGCAGTGGCAGTGTCTCTTCCTGGCACGGATCAATGGAGCGTTACCGTAAAAAAACGTGGAGAAAAGGGGAAACAGGATTTGAAGACGGCATAAACGAACTGATTAGCAGTGAGTTGGGCGTTGGCGTTTTCTGTCTGAGTGACAAAGAAATGTGGTGATCAAATGTAACGACGGAACAGAAGGGAACGGGCCTGTCCATATGTGGGAAGACAAATCCCGCGGTCATGGATGAGATGTCAGTGTGTTTGAGAAGAAACTAATGTACTACAGATTTGAACCCCAGTAAGAGTGTTTTTGGGACGAGCTGGAGAAGCGGTCACTCTCTCGCATCATCAATACTTCAATCAATCTTTAATACAACACTGGATGGAAATTAATCTGTTAAAATAGCAGAAGTTTATTGAAATGCACGCTGTAATCAAAGCTAAAGGCGGTCCTACCAAATATTAGAGCGTGTGACCCTTTTTTTCTGGAGAGGCAGAGACAAAAATAAATGTATATTTGTGGATTAAATTAGTTCCTTCTCTATCACTGGTTATTGCAATTTCAATTTCTAGTTCTATCCACTTGCTTTGTGTCAGTGTTGATTAGATTTGCCTTTTACTTTACGTAGTTTTATATAAAAACAAAAAAAAGAAAGAAAAATGAACCTGTTGTCAACCATAAAGACTTGTGCTTACGACTTAAATTCATTTCTTCATTTTCAAAGGTTTCTAAACAGACACAAAAGCAGTTTTTCTGATCCTTCAGATCTTATTCCAGCCAAACAGAAGATTCTTAAACACATATTTCTTAGTTTAGTTGCTGGATGCCCTTTCTGCCACAACTATTTCCGTTCATTTGGATCCATACAAAGATTTCTGACCTCCAGAGTCTAGCCTTCATATTCCCTCCAATGACCTTAAATCCGTCCAGTCTTTTTCAGCCGTGACTTGCTGTACCAAATATTTTCAAAACCAAAAATCCAGAGTTTCTGCTCAAAATAAGCATCATTTTCCACGATCACAGCCTCGCATTTCCAACACAAGCCTTACATTTGGCGACACAGCGAGGTCTCGGAGCATATTCCTGTCCCCTCTCGCTGCAGCCCGGCCTATAGCCACTTGCAATTTTTCTAAAGTGCTTATTTCAACCAATTTATCTAATACGTGTGTAAGCCAGCGTGCTCACAAAAGATAACGTCGGGGAAATCAATTGTCCAGTCATTTTCCTTACAAAAATAGAAACCAAAATACATTTACTGTCTGTTTCAAAGGCAGAAATGACCCTTTTGCGAAATGCGCTTCTTTGCATTCCTAATGTAAATCGTGTTAGGACTAAATTGCTCCCACGCAATCAAACGCTCCAGACTGTTTCGTAAGGCACAACAAAGGTCGCTGGTGATGGTTTAGATTTGAAGAAAGGCTCTTATTGGGGACGATGAACAATCAGAGGCAGATTTGATAAAGTCCAGGGCGTGGAAACAGAGGGATATGTAGTTGTGCGGCCTATGCTTGCAGTGATGATAAATGAGCTATAACGCATGACAGTTTATACTATTTATACTAAAACAAAGTATAAATTGTGATAAAGTTCTGAACCCGGAATGATCCAGAACTACAGCTAAACTAGGTCTGAACTGAGATTCTACCTGGACGAACCAGAACTGAATGGAATCCGAGCCAGAGCGAAACAGAAATGTGATGATGTATTACAAGGTTTTAGAGGCGCAATATGTAACCGTTTTCTGAGCAGGCTTGTGCCCATGAAGACCTTCTCAAAGAGACCTTTGCATCAAGTCGAAAAGGAACTATCCATGATCTGACCCAAAATGCACACAAAAGATCATGAGATAGAGTGTTGTCACTTAATAGTTACTTTGTGTAAAAAGTACACCAACAAACTGTTCTTCTGCTGGAGTCCATTATATTTATATTTCCAATAAAACATATATTTTTAGGTTTAGTTTTTTGATCAGTTTTTTCTCTCAACATATAGGCTTTCATGTGGAAATAACACAATTGTCCAATCTAGAAACTTTACAATCTTGGACTGAACTAGACTTGAAAGGCCTGATGTATTACAATTTTAAGTCTAAAAAACGACAAAACTAAATAAGATATCTCAAATCCCCTCAGTAAATATTTTTGGATCTTATATGTCAACAGTTTAAACCAGGTTATGTTATTATTTTCCATCAATTAACCAGGCCTAAATCATGTCTAAACCAGGTCTAAACCAGGTCTAACCCAGGACTCGATCATGACTAAGCCAGGACATTGGACAGTATTGGAGGTTATCTCCGACTGCATGATCTGATTGAGATATCCCTCCGCAGGGCGTGTTGTGTGTGTGTGTCCTTTGTGACTCCCTGACTCACTCGCTCTCTCCTTCAGTGCGCAGTAACCTGATCTCACTACGAAGACAAACTCATTACCTCATCCTTTCTGTTTTTACCTGTCACATTCACTTAGAAGCTTGACCACGCCCACAGACACAGAAAACTGCTCGTGCTCGCGCTAAAGCTGACGCCGCGCTCTACAAAGACCCCACAAAACAAACACCGGGGCACAAAAAGGCGGCCGTCGCTGTGGCGTATGGATTGGATTCGGAGGTCCAGATAGATCACCGCCGCACTTATTGGCCGCATGGATTCCCCTGAGTTCATCCGGCTCCGAGAGGAAGACTGAATATAGATCGGCCGAAAGCTGCGTCCGCGCGGGCTCCGCTTCAGCGCGTTTTGTCCCGACGTTTGCAAAAAGTTGGTCTCAAAAGGACAGGGATGAAAAACGAAATGACGTTTGAATGGTCGCAATAAGGCTGCGATTGTTTAAGCCGCAGAACGTCCTCTGCAAACGGTAAAATACATGATCTTCTTGTTGAGCAGTTTATTTTTCAGTCTTCTCAGTTTGTTTAAAATGACCACTCGGAAATGAATTCTATGATTGATTTGTGTTTTTTGCTAATTAGAAAAAAAAGTGAGACTACTAGCTTTTTTTTCTTTCTTTTCTTTTTTTCTTTCTTTTCTTTTTTTTTTTTTTTTTTAACCATCGTTTGTTTTTTGCATTTTATTTTGTCTTATTTGAAGTTAAAAAATAAATAAAAATAATAATTAATATTCAAAAGTAAGACAAAACACATTTTATAAATATAACACAAAATTAATTCTGATTTTAAAAACAAAAATCTTCATTTTAATGGCAATTGCAATACTTATTTCCGTTTTTAAGCCCTAATTTAGAACTGCTTTAGTCCCGTTTCTAACCTATTCTTTACCCGGTTTACTTCATTCCATTAGGATGCATGAAAATATAATTGTAGAATTGGGATTGAACGCATTGTTGATCATGATAATAATAATATTGCAGTAATGACAAGGCAAAAAACAAAACAATCAGTAACAAAACTTTTTTTTTATTGGCATGTCCAGATCTGGTGTAAATCCGGACTAAGAAAAGTCTAAAACCAGCACTGAGCCATGTCTAAACTGTGACAGAACTTGACTGTGGTCTGAACTTGGACCAAACCAGTTCTACAGACAGGTTTACTGACTCCACAGTAAATGGAGAGTAAATGGAGAGATTTTGTCTCGTCACTTTAAAATTGATGTGAAACAGGAGCTAAAGAGAAAGTACACGGTAATAGCGTTTACATAATCTCACAAACAACCGCTCGTCTCCGAGGCTGCCGCCATTTGTCTGAGAGCGAAGCGGCCGCTCCCCCTTCAGGTCTCTATATGTTCTAATGAGGAAGTCAATGGCGTATCGATCCCGGCCACTTTACCTTCACTGCATTAGCAAAATAAAAGCAGAGTGCATTGTGTAAGCCATGTTAGCTCATGTAGTGTAATGTGTGACGTGTGTGGTTTTCAAAACGGTTCCTCACATTTTATAGATTTATTAAGTTGTTTTTAGGAGATGTACGATGGGCTCTGTTTACTGTCCAGGCCTGTCCGTCTGATTAAATTGCATTGATCGGGTTCATTGATCAATAAAGGGGTGGGTGCATGTTGCAAAGTGGAGTTCTCCTCTTGATGTTCTGCACCTTTACGGACTTTTACGGCCAGAATTCAAACGTATCTCTCCAGACCGGCTTCGAACACTTGATAAAGCCGCTGTGGCACTTTTTTGTATGAATTCTTAATGTGTTACTGGGACTTACATTCTTATCATGTTGATTTCACCTCACACATTGTTCGATGTCTGTCGGTATAAATCAGAAAATAGATGAGTATTTTGAACAAAGAAACATTTAAATAAACACAATTTCAGTCCTTTCATTTCAAACTGTCGCCGCAGCCAATCAACAGGTCTGAAGTCAACCCTGGGAAGTAAAAGTACATTATTTGGAGGAATAAATGTAAATGCACTTTGGAGTTGTATTTCGCTTTATTCATGCTTGTTTCGTGGATCCTGTTTACGAGGTTGTCTTCTCCGAGCGCTCAGAACATTTTCACAGAGTTTTTGAGTCGCCAGTAACACTTCTCTGGACTTCTCCTGAACACAGTTGAAGCCCATAAACCATCACCGGACTCGTTCTGCAGCCCAATTATGTTCACAACGAATGTATGGCACTGTTGGCATAGCAGTCACGTTGCCTAAGGGCTTCATTTATCCCACCCCCATTGGAATAGTAAGTGTACTTTTTAAAGCGTTTCCAAATGTAGACATTATTTTAATTTAGACAATATAAACGATTATATCCCAAGTTGACCAAAAGCATGTTTAAAAGCCAAATTAAAGCCAGAAGAATGCATAATATGTCCACTTGAAGGTATTTTTCGGACCTGAAACACGACAACACTTCACATGTACCACACACACACACACACACACACACACACACACACACACACACAGTTTAAATGTATATTTCCATGCTAACCAAGTAACGCTCACATTTTAAAGTATAACCTCATACCAGTCTTGACACCACTTTCTCCTGTCCCATATAAGGACTTCTTTGTTCACAGCTTCCTTCATGCATTACCCATGAGCCTCTGCTGCTGAACTCTGTTTTGACGACAGCTGTGTTGGGATGGCCCTGTACCTCGGCGCGCCTGTCTCGCTCCTCATCATCTTTGATAAATGGGAAACAAGTGGAATCCACGCACAAACGCTCCTTAAGAAAGTCTACAAACGCGGTGGGGCTCTGAGATGGATCACAACCAGGAGTTTGGAGCGAACGCTATTAGAAAATCACAAACGCTACGATAATTTAAAGTGAAATAACATTTTCTAAGAACTTAATGTGCAGTCTACTACAAATGTGTGCTGAAATGTGATTCTTGTATTAAGGCGGGACGCAGTAGGTGAATAATAGGAAAAAATCTTTAATTGAATTTGAAACTTGAATTTAAAAAAAATGTGTTTTGAAACGTTTTTCATCATAACATGTAAGATAAAGGGCATTGTATGTGTAAAAATGCCAAATTGTCACATATTTTAGACAGAGCTAGGGTTAAATTTTTTCTTAAAATTATAATAAATCAAGACTTGTAAACATTAGGAACTCAATTATGTATTATTGCTGTGGCATGTTACTGTAAAACCAAAGTATGTTCAAGACCGTCGGTTTTTCGTTATTTCTTGTTTAAGAAAGGGGCAGATATCATATGATTTTGTCTTCTTTCTGCTCCTTTTCGATTGTGTAGGTGGACTTTTTGATTATTTAAATGACATGCTTAATCGCGCACAGTTGAAACTAAATGAACAATAAATAAATACATAAAAGTAGTTGTAGAAGTACTAGTAGAAGTTGTAATTTTCTGTCTAATTCTTCAACTTGCCTGGATCATTGGGGAACATCACATAAAAATCCATACTTATTCAGAATTTAAATGAATATTATCACACATTTAACTGGGAGAAAACAATGCACTTTGACTTTTCATTCACACAAAATTACGTAAAAAAGCTCATATTTAGACAAAAAGCTGAAGAAGCCAAACAGAGTAATATAATAGCAATATTTAGCTTCAAAGTTGCATGTTTTTTGCTGCACTTCTGCACTTCTTCTTGAGCAAAGCCGCTCTTTCCTTTGCACCGCCGCAGACACAGAGGGGCAGATGACGTATGGGCATGTGCTGTCCGCTGTCAGACGGCCGACTGCACAAAGCCTCACCTCCAGCTCCGAACAGCTCGTCCGCTGCACCGACAGGACGCGCTGTCAGTGTGTTTGTGCTGGAGCATCACAGGACATCCGCTATAGGAAGAATCTGTGCCAACGCTCCTGGTTAATACTGCGTTTGGAGAACGCACGGGTGACAAGTAACTATTGCTGCATCTCAAAACTCGACGAGCGCGGTTTATTTTGAACTAAGCAGACGTGAACTGTCCGATTTCTGTTTGTGTTCTCTATTTCATAAAATTAATACATAAATAAAGTGTTCCAAGGGTAAACCAGTTCTACTCTGTACCAGTACTAAACCAGGTCAAGACCAGGACTAACCTGGGAGGGAACCTGGTCTAACTTGGATCTAAACCATCTTAAATCTCTACCAGTACTAAACTAGAAACTAAACCAGGTCAAAACCAGGACTAACCTGGGACTGAACCTGGTCTAACTTGGATCTAAACCATCTTAAATCTCTACCAGTACTAAGCTAGAACAAAACCAGGACTAAATTGGGACTGAACCTGGTCTTCTCTGTACCAGTACTAAACCAGGTCAAAACCAGGACTAAACTGGGACTGAACCTGGTCTACTCTGTACCAATACTAAAGTAGAACTATACCTGGTCTTACTCAGGTCTAAACCAGCTCAAATATGTACAGTACTAAAGTAAAACTAGACCAGGTCTAAACTAGCGATAAACATGGTCTAACTCAGGTCTAAACCAGATCTAAACCTGGGCTTATTCAAGTCTAAACCAGCTCAAATGTGTACCAGTACTAAAGTAGAACTAAACCTGGACTAACTCGGGTCTAAACAGGCTAAAATCTAAACAACTATTGAAACCAGGAGAAAGTCTTACACTTTTCAGAACTTTTTCAATAACTTTCTTTATATAGATCTTGCTCCACATTCTCTTTTTGGGGGTGATGTTTTTTTATTACAATTGTGCCCTCTGAAACAGCTTCCTCCGAATGCACTGCAGCAAAAGTGCTAGTGTCTGTCAGGTGGAAAAACTCTGTGAAAAATGGCTTTAGGTTTCCTCCCAAAATCTGTTCTCGAAATGAAAAACTCTGCGTCGCTCGGAGCTCCTTCATGTGACGGGCTCAATCCAATCTCAGGCTCATTTCAGCGTTCATTTACCTTCCATTATTCACACCATTAAACACGCGAGGACAGGGGCTTGTCTACAGTGGGCTGCAAAAGGCGGAAGGTGTCACTGGATGGGAAGATGAAACAGAAGATGACTATAGAACATGTTCAAAAAAAGAGTTCGTTAACCATAAACCCTTTCAAATCCCAACGTCTTTGGCCAAGAGGGAACTATTTAAACTCCTGGGCCTGCAAAGAAAACAGGTCCTTTAGCATTCCGCCTGGGCTGGTTTTTGTTTTTTAACTTCATAACGAGTCCCCAAATCAAAGGTGAACTATCAACACTCAGCAAATGCCCAATCTACTGTCTGTAAGTTTATACCTTCAAAAGCAAAAGTCTGTCCCTGCTAGTATTTAACGTATATTTGAGCTTTTTAGTAAATAGTAATAGTAGTACTTTGGATTAAAAAAGGTATAAAGTTCTGGACGATAGTTTTATTTATTGTTTATTGTGTACAAAAAAAAAGAGTCTGTAGAAACTCCGTCTACTTTTTGTATCTGTCTCATTTGTTTAATGTCCTGCAAATTAGTCCATTTCCAAAGTGACCTCAGTCCAGTCCATGACAGTCGGTTCCATTTTCTTGCTATTGCCTTTTTTGCTGCAGTTAAAAGTACACAACACAGGTATCCATCTCTTGTTTCCTCTGTTGGTGTTTTACATCCGAGATAAATTGTTTTAAAGTCAAATGTAATATTGGTGTTTCTCCATTGGGATGTGCTTATACATATATATTTCCCCATGTACTTTTGATGCTGCACTATCAGTTTCATCCAAGAAGCTTCCCCAATTCTGAAGGAGCAAAACAAATTCTGAAGGAGTAAGTAAAAACTGGAAATAGAGGTGAAAAACACTTAGTTACAGCAAAAATATATTCCAAAGTGTATTCTATTCTACACATTTATGCCCATCAATAGAAAGAACAGGAGCACAATGTGAGTTTTCTTCCATCTCATTTGACGCCCCATTAAACTGTACATTGAACTGTAATGCTGAACAATTTTGGAAACATTTAATTATTGTGATTTTCCAGTTCGTTTTGTGGGATTCAACACAAAGTTAAAATGTTCAACACGTCCATAATCGTTTGAGCGAAGACACGAACATGAACTGCTGAACTAATCCAAAATATATTTCAGAACACGTTTGTAGAGGGTTTTGTACAGAATAACACAGAATATGTTATTTGGAGAGGAAATGATGTTACTGCGATTTGCTAACTGCGATCATTCAAAATTTCGATTCCATTGCGATAAATCTTGCAGCGTGTTTTAACTTCCCACGGTCCCACATCCTCATACATTCAAATTGAGAAACCACGAACTCTCCAGCACTCAATCTGAAAGTAGATTATGGATTATTCTGGTCAGTTTCCCCCTTTCATCTGGGCTAAATTTCGCCGACCCATCCGTCTTCCTCCTCTGCGCTTATCGCCCTCCCGTCGTGAATCGTTTATAGCGCCCGCGCTGCTTGAGCTGGCGTTTCCTGGGCCCTCCTCGCCGCCTCAGAGTGTCCGAGCACCGCCATTCGAAGCCTGCCTCTGCATTACAAACATTACAGCGGATCAGAGGCGGGCGCGGCCACTCCTCTGTGCCACCGGTCCCTGTGTGCGCGCGCGGGTCGGGTTTCAGGTGGTGTCCGGCCCAACCCTTTTGTGCCAGCTGTCCATTCACTACTGCTACTTCATACTGCACATACTCCGTGTACTCGGTGTGTACTGTGCGTTCACAGGCTCTCGCTGGGTCGACTTAAAACACAAACCGCAGCAGAAACGGTTACAGGTTTTGTCAGGAACAGCATCGGCCGTACAACCTTTGACAAATCAAATTAGTCTTTATAAACTAATGTGGATACAGATAAAGCAGATGTATATCATGTTTAAAATGTACATATAATTAGATTAAAATGATCAAACAGAATAAATTGGTCGGTATAATAAAGCTTAAAATGTATTGATGGCTTGCATTTAATCTTTGTGGGGCAAAAGATAATTCCATCCCTCCTTGACATTGTTTTCATCGATAATATCTGCAACACAACACAAACAAACATACTCATACTCATACTGCATCTGCAATTGAACTCTTCAAATATCGACTTGTATTTGTCTGTTTTAGCTCCTTATCAGCTGAAGCTGCAGAGCTCACGCCCTGTCACTGTTGGACCTTGAGGCGTCTGCACTTTCATAAGTGAGAGGAGTTTGATTACAGTGACCAGGAGAAGGACGCTCTGATACAGCATGAGGCGGATGACATTCAAAAGGTTTATTCTTACGGGTTTAAAAGACCTAATCACTTTTAAAACCTTCATTTAATGGTGATGAAAGTAGTTTAAATTGACATAACAGATAGTCCATTAAAGGAGTCATGTCTTGTCTAACTAATATAACTAATATATAACGAATATCATGTGTCTCCTCTTTGGGCTTCCTCGACGCCTCATGTTTCCTGCAGCATTTGTCTACTCGTATATCCACTCGCCCTCCTCCAAACTGGCTCAATACGAACACATCAGACTTGAGAATCTTGTCAATCTGATGGACCTGTTACAAATCCTCTCCATTCTCATCAAGAACAAAAGAGCAGAAACATCTTCAACTCGCTTCAATCTGGAACATCCCTCAAGGGCTTTGGAAACCGCGGTCATGAAGCCGCAGAGCTCTGGCCAA
This sequence comes from Chaenogobius annularis, assembly GCA_015082035.1. Taxonomy (NCBI): domain Eukaryota; kingdom Metazoa; phylum Chordata; class Actinopteri; order Gobiiformes; family Gobiidae; genus Chaenogobius; species Chaenogobius annularis. The sequence continues at coordinate 190,757 of BJKM01000643.1, forward strand.
TCAGAACGTGTGTTTATAGATTTAGACTGAAGTGAGACCAACGTGGCGAGGGACAATTGGGTTTTAAGATGGAAATATACTTCATTACAAGCATGACGGGTTTAAAAATGTATGCAAACAAGTACCCAAAAAAACACTTAGAAAACTTTGGATTTCTGAATAATAGTTCTTTTAAATCATAAAAGTAGAAATGAGTTATGTTTCTGCACCATAAGACACTCGGGTATATCTTTAAAGTGTCCTCATTCCAATCCCAGTTTAACCCTAATACCCAGCTGTGATACAAAAAAAAAAAAAAAAAAAAAAAAGAAAAAAAAAAAACAAGATTCAAGATGGCCACTCTGCATGTATTAGTGCATCCTTTGAATTTACGCATAATCTGTCAGTTTTCTGCGAACCAGCCAATCGAGTCCGCGAACACATCAAAGAAGCGAAAGAAACATGCTATTAAACTCCTCGAGCACGTTTCTGTTGACCTGATTTCAACAGCAGCCACTTCCTCCGGGCGTTTGGAGGCGCCCTGCGTGGAGACATGGGCAGGGCTTGTCCTAATTGCGCATGAATCGGCTGGATGTCTGGTAATGAGTTGGCCGGGGACTTCTCACACGACATCTGATTTATATAAAGAAAAGAGAGGGTTTTGAACGATTGGTTGATGTCACGAACATTGTGACGCTTTGGCATTTGTACTCAGCGTAAGGCAAGACAACGCGCACGTTTTAATATTCGTGCATTTGCTGTAAATGTGAATGGACGTTTTACTATTGTGAATGCACGTTTTAATATTCGTGCATTTGCTGTAAATGTGAATGGACTTGACACAATAGCAGCTTAATCTGCTACTGTATCTTTCTGCAGCAAATTAGATGTTATTTTAGGTGTTTGGACTACAATTTGTCTGGTATAATGAGTTCTTTAGAATTTTGTACAGTTTAATGAGTAAATAATGCCTTAAATAACAACTTCATCCCAAAACATGTAAAATATTAACTCTTCCAGCTACAGTGGTTTGGAGTGTTTCCGCGGGCGCTGAAGGCTGGGTCAAATGCAGATAAATACTTTCCCAGGAATTAAGAAAGTTTAACCTTAAAGTCTATATGACTCTGGTTCTGATGTTTTTCTAATTATAACTTAGTTTGGTGGTATAGAGTCTGCGGTAAATATTTATCACAGTTTTACATCTGTGAAGTTGCAATTTGGGAAGACATTTTGAGAAATATCAGTTTAAAATGACAGGAAGTCAAGCTAGAACTAAATCCCCCTGTGATGTCATCAATGTGCGACGTGCCATTGAAAACACAGAGACAATTGAACACAGAACTGACACATTTTTCTGACAGATTAAACGGTCATTCAACTAAACAAAGGTGTTATTAAGTAATCTTTATTGTGTCATTTATATGGATTTTGGCTCTTGTTTACAGTATGGTTGCTAGGTAACAGTTGTGGAAGTACCTCTGCCTGTGTCATGTTTGCTGCCCAGGTCCAACCAGGAAGTACCATTTTAAACTTTACAAACATTGTCAAACTGGGGACAAAAATGTTGAGTCAAATCTGAAATATAATCGTGTTGTGTGAATTAAACGTAAAGGCCGCTGCGAGCGTTGATGAAAAACAATGTTTACAATGCGAACATACATCATTTTTCTCTCTCCTCCATCTCTCTCTCTCTTATCCTCTCTTCTCTCCTCCCTCATTTTCATTCAAGTGCTATATAAATAAATGTATAATCATCTCTCTTCCCCTTCTCTTATCCTTATCCTCTCTTTCTCCCCCTCCTGCCCTCTCGTCTCTCAATCTCTTTTTCCTCTCACCACCACCTTTTGTCTCTCCTGCTCTCTCTCCCTTCTCTCACTCTCTCCTACTCTCTTTCCTCTGACTATATGCTTTTGTCTCTCCTGCTCTCTCTTCTCTCTCACACACTCCCCCTCTTTCTTTCCCCTGACTATATGCTCTTGTCTCTCTTCTCTCTCCCTCCCTCTCTCTTTCCTCTCACTATATCCTTATGTCTCTCTCCCTCTCTCTTTCCTCTCACTATATCATTATGTCTCTCTCCCTCTCTCTTTCCTCTCACTATATCATTATGTCTCTCTCCCTCTCTCTTTCCTCTCACTATATCCTTATGTCTCCCTCCCTCTGCTCACCTACGTATCCTTACTGTTCTCTTTCGTCCCTCTCTCGTTGTTGGCGTGTCACTGATTCATTATGTCTCTCTCTCTCCTCTCTTGCTGCTCTTCTGCTCAGACTAGTTATCATTTGTCTTCTTCCTCTCTCTCTTTCCTCTCACTATGTCTTTTGTCTCTCCTGTTCTCTCATCCCTCTCTTCCTCTCACTATATCATGTATGTCCTCTCTCACTCTCTCTCTTTCCGTCGTCGACGTATATCTTATGTCTGCTCTTCTGTCGCTTTCTCTTTCCTCTCATCTTATCATATGTCTCTCTCCCTCTCTCGTGCTTCCGCTCTCACTTATCATTAGTCTCTCTCCATCTCTCCGTTTCCTCTCACTAGTCCTTTTGTCTCTCCGTGTCTACTCTTCACCTCTCTTCTTTCCTCTCCACTATATCATTATTCTTGTCCCTTTTATATCTGTCTCTCGCCTCTCTCTGTTCCTCTCACTATTATCCTTTTGTCTCCTTTCTCTCCTCTCCTTTCCTCTCACGTAGATCGATGGTCTGCTCTCTCTCTCTTTCCCTCACTATGTCCATTGTCTCTCGCTGCTTCTTCTTCCCGCTCTCCATGCTTTCTCTGTCTTCTTCTCTCTCTCACTATATCCTTTGTCTCTCTCTCCTCTCTCTTTTCCTCTCAGCTATATCATTAATGCTCCTCCCCCTCTTCCTCCTTCTCATACTATAGTCATGTATGTCCTCTGCATCTCTCTCTCTCTTTTCCTCTCACTATGCCTGTTGTCTCTCCTGATCTCTCTCCTCTTCTCTTCCTCTCACTGTATCCTTAGTCTCTCTCGCGCTCTCTCTACTTTCTCTGCACTATTCTTATGGTCTCTCTCCCTCTCTCTCTTCCTCTCACTATATCATTATGTCTCTCTCCCTTCTCTTTCCTCTCACTAGTATCATTAGTGTCTGCTGCTCCTGCTCTCTCTTTCCTCTCAACATCCTTTTGTCTCTCCTGTTCTCTCTGCCCTCTCTCTTTCCCTCACTATATCTTATGTCTCTCTTCCTTCTCTCCTTTCCTCTCACTATATCCTTTGTCTCTCCCCTCTCTCTCTTTCCTCTCACTTGTCCTGATCTCTCTCCCTCTCTCTTTCCTCTCACTGTATCCTTATGTCTCTCTCCCTCTCTCTCTTTCCTCTCACTATGTCCTTTTGTCTCTCCTGTTCTCTCTCCCTCTCTCTTTCCTCTCACTATATCATTATGTCTCTCTCCCTCTCTCTCTTTCCTCTCACTATGTCCTTTTGTCTCTCCTGATCTCTCTCCCTCTCTCTCTTTCCTCTCACTATATCCTTTTGTCTCTCTCCCTCTCTCTCTTTCCTCTCACTATATCATTATGTCTCTCTCCCTCTCTCTCTTTCCTCTCACTATATCATTATGTCTCTCTCCCTCTCTCTCTTTCCTCTCACTATATCCTTTTGTCTCTCCTGATCTCTCTCCCTCTCTCTTTCCTCTCACTGTATCCTTATGTCTCTCTCCCTCTCTCTCTTTCCTCTCACTATGTCCTTTTGTCTCTCCTGATCTCTCTCCCTCTCTCTTTCCTCTCCTCTCTCGGTCTTTCCGCTCCACTTCTCCAGGACAAAGCCGGGTGCTGGCCAGGGGCTGGTGCCGCTATGATCGGGCTGGTTTTGGAGGGTTGATAAAGGGCTCGATTAGGCTCTCAATGGACGCCTATTAAGAGGACATGAACACTGGGGGAGAGCGAGAGTCCTGCAGCCAAGATACAGCTGTAATCCCACTCCTATGGGCACAATGCCTTCTGCTCAATGGAACAACACCACAAACAAGGAGAGGAAAGGGAAGCATCGGAGGCATTCATGGGTGGGATGCCACTTAACGCACATCACATCCAAATTGGGACAAACCCCGGAACTGAACCTGAACTAAAGGACTAAGTTAGGACTAGAACATAGGTCAAATATATATTTGTGATTTCAATTACTGCTCTATTCAATGATGATTAGGGACGTCAAGATTATTAGTTTAATTGATAATCATCGTGACTACTTTAGAAGCAAGTGGGTTTAATTCAATATAATATAAATATAAAGTACTTTTTATCTGCCTGTTTATGTCACATTTACTTTATTTTGTTTTTCAGAAAATTCAATTTCATGAAGCTGGTCACAAACTTTTGAGACAGTGATGTGTTAAACGAGATTTCACACAGTCTCAGTAATAATCGTGAATAATTGTTAAATCGTGATGTTTTTTCTCATCGTGACATCCCTACTTAATTAAGACGTTGGAATCGAAAACACAAAGACACTCGTCCAGTGGTTTTGTCACAAAGCATATCTAATAAAATATAACGGGTCTATACTTTCTGACAGGTTAAGTTTCACAGTAATTGGATATAACCCTAATTTCAGTCATAATAATGGATCAGCACTAGAACAGAACCAATCCAAGTCAACATCAGGAGTAAACTGAGGTCAAACCAGGACCAAGCCAGGACCAAGCCAGGACGGGCGCTACTTTGCACTTTAAATAAATAATGGACACTTATTTCAGGACACAAACTGTGTCTGTAAATGTCTTGGTTGAGGTTCAAGTATCGGACACAAAAATGCAGAAATATCACTACATACCTTTGTTTTGGAAGCTACACTTGACAATTTTGTCTCTTTTTGAGGCCATTTTGATCGTTTTAATAACAGACGATACAATGGACATTCTAAATTTGCAGATCTCAACAACGGCCATTGCGGTATCATCCGTTTCTCGATATGCCTCTTCCACCTTTCACAGTACAAACTCTGCGAGGACAGTCGTTCAAAGCGTTTCATCCGTGCTCCTTTTGGCTCCAACTCTCACTAATGACGAGGAACTGCTGCTGTTAGCGTCCGGCCCTTCCACAGCTTTGATAAGTCTCGGGCTCGTCTTCCTTTCTGTAAAACTACTTTGTAAAATCCTGCTCATTATCAGCTGCCCGCCACCGCACACTTACCCGAAGTCTACCTGGATTAAACGCTACAGCATGCTACGACCGCGGAGGATCATTCAGCGTGCTACCGTTTTTTTGGCCTTTGTCGACCCGTAAAGCGAGACACGTGTTGTTATTTTAAACGGGGGCTGCTCGTCGTCGTCGTCGTCGTGTGTGCCTGTTCCCAGTTAGCACGGAGAGGTCGGACAGCAGACGGAGGATGTCACGCAGGAAAGGTGAGCCGCTTCAAAACGGCTGCGGCGAGTTAGCGAACACAACACAAAGACAACAGAGATGAGAGGAGCGCGCTGAGCTGAACTGTTACGCAAGTAGACACGTGGGCTACTTACAACGGGGAACAAATGTCAGGGGGTAATATCGATGTAGCGAACGTGTCAAAAACATACTTTGGTTTTCAGTTGTGGCAGTAGTTAGTTTGTACTTTGAAGTAGCAGTTAATGTGAATAAATAGCCCGTTTTAATGATGTTTGTTACATTGGTCAACAAGAACTTTCTAAGGTTTACTAAATCGTGATGGAACAAAAACAACTGTTGTGGTCTGCTACGGGCAAGTATAATGTTGAAGAAATGTTTATTATATGAACGTCATTAGCATTTATTCTAATTTTGGCACCCATCATAATCTCAAATAAACTAAGCTAAACTCTGCTGCCCGCGATAATGTCTTCTAACAAGGCTCTGGTGTTACTCTTGAGCGGTTTCAGTCACCAAAACAGCCCTGGTTTTTCGTAGTTTGTTCTGTTTGGAGGCTAACGCTAACTCTCCCATTGAAAACGCATTAGCGCTAACGTATGGAGCAGTACCAGCCTTTGGACTGCAGCTGTTTTGTTTACAAACATATGGCAATAAAAAAACAAATCAGTGCTTAGCTGTTAAAACGCTGCTCTACGCACAAATACAGAAACTTCTCCCCACCCACTATTCCTATTGGTCAGCCTCTGTTATGCCCTGAGTGAGTGACAGGTGGATTTAACCAATCACAGTCAATCGTGAACTGCAGGAGAAGCAGATAGTTACCTCTAAAAGATGCAGAGTTTTGAGGTCTTAAAAACGCAAAAAAACGTAAACAGTTACTTTTAAACTGCTTGCAGAAGTCCACACGTATCGCTCACAACTAATTATTCACCCGAGATGAGTTTATTAGCGCTTTCCACAACTTTCAGAGGCGTCACAGTAAAACCAACGACAACCAGCATGCACGTCCTGCTTCACAGAGAATAAAACGCTCCAGAATTGGATGCAGACAGCACGCAGCGGTCACATTTTTACCAGAAGAGCTGATTTTACAACATCGATTTTACTTTATTACATGAAAAAAAATGGGTTCAGTCCCTTTAAAGACATTATAAGGTATGCTATGTTGGAATCACGATCAAATAAAATCACAATCAAAGCTTTAGAACTTTTGTTTTGTGCTTTGGCCTGTTGCTCAAATAGACGTTATACTTTTTTATGATAATCACTCCTAACATATTCAACAACACACCAGAACTTTAGAAAACTACACAACATCTTACTTATCCTTCAACCTGGAGAAGAGGAATGACCAAAATGAACTTGTTTGTTTTTGGGAGAAGTTTCAGATCCAATCTCGCACATTAATCCCGCTCGTCTGTTAGACGCTGAAGTGGCGCTGACTTTGACTGACAGCCGCAGTCGCCGCGCATCTCGAGACCGTCGAGCCGAGCATCGATCAGACCTGCCTCGTCCACATCAAGTCTCTGCTGCTCTGAGAATCCATAACTCGTGGAGAACAGAGACACAAAAGCTCAATACAGTTCTGCCTTTTGTTTGGCTCAGACTGCGGGATGAAAGACGAACACAAACGATGGGCGAGTTCACAAACACCAGGTAGAACTATAAATACTGGCACTGAACCCGGAACTAAACCTGGACGAGAACAGGACCAATCCAAGTCTACGTTGGAACTAAATCGGGCTCAAACCAGGACAAGTGTGACCGCATCCTACATCGAAATTCAAATAGTTGTAATTGGCAAATCTCAAATGATTTTTAGGCAAAATACAGCTGGAAATGTATCTAATTACAAGTAAATTCTACTCAAATGATTCTTGTAAATTGTTACTTTCGCATTTTAAATAAATAATATTACAATTACTTCATAGTTTAAATGTCATAATGTCATAATAGTAAAAAAATAAATAAAAAATGACACTATCTTTAAATATATACAGTGAAGTCAGAAGTGAATATGTTCCGTGGCAGGTTGTTTTTCTCCATGTTTTTTTCTCTTTTGAGTGCAGTTATACGTTTGTTCGTTTGTTGACTGGTGAGTTTAGACCTCGTTTTGCCAATTTTATGTCAATGTCAACGTCAAATGTATTTCTATAGCACGTTTACAACAACAGCAGCTGGCCAAAGTGCTTGTAGGAGTCCCATAACATTACAAAACCTTACTTTCCACCCCTGGTAATGTAGTATGTCTCCGAGGAGTCTTATTATGCAAAATATGCCAAACTTGCACTTTCAACCTCTAAAGATGTTCTGAAATGCATACGATTCATGCATACGTTTTAGTTTCCTGCATATGATGTGCTTTGTACATTTCAAATCTCATCTAATCAAACTTTATTTCAATATTTTCCTGTCTGACTCGACGCTAGTTTTTTCCAACATTCAACCAGCAACTAAATAATTAAAAATCTTACTGAACTTGAAACAAGAAGATGTTGAACTGGTCGGAAACATTAGCTACAGTCACAGATTAAAAAAAAATCTGAATATGATCCTCTTTTTTGCAGTTTAATAAACACATTTTAGTCCAGTACTGAGATGTGTGCCCTCATTGCGTTAGACATGTGGCTTTGTGAACAGCCCTCTGCTCCTGCCACCACTGACACATGTACCGTAATTAGCTCGTATTAATTGGGCGCAGTGTGTCGTTAATTAAAGGTTTTTTTGATCCTCTTCTTGTTAAACACATGCTGTCTAATCCCACAGGGACAATGGAGGCTGCAGTCCAGTCCGTGCATGTAATCTTCATGACATTGTGTTATATTATTATCTCATTAAAGGCTCATTAGGGTTTTCAGTCTGCGCCACACTTAATTGGGAAGGTGAAGGCGTGCACTTACAGCATCTGAAAGACCTGTGGTGCTTTGTTGCTCCAGTTTGTTTGTATTTAGACCTGGTTTGGACTCCGATATTTAGCTGTTAGTCTTGGCTTGGTTTGGTCTCATAAGGCACACGTTTTTCTGGTCAAACATTTCCTTGGAGTTCAAGTCGCTCTTTCTGACTTGTGCTTATCCCTACAGGCAGACCTCCTATAGAATACATTGTGCGAAACCTTATTTGAGAAGAAGCTCTCAGTCTGAAGACCTTTCCCGATCCCTCTGCATCTTAGAGCAGTGCATGATGGGAGTTTGAGGGAAAAAAGCATACACTAAACCGATAAAAGAAGGGCCTGTTTTGAGGATGTATCTGTGCATTCATGTGCATGGGCACAGTACAATAGCCTCATGGACAACAAAAACACACAGCTGCTGTCAAGAAGTCGGCCTTCTCCAAGAGACAGCGGCGCTTTCATGCAATATTCATGGTCCAGAGTCTGAGGAGCAGCAGACGGCTGTGGACACACTGTAGAGACACTAAAGAGACACTAAAGAAACGCTGTAGAAACGCTGTAGAGCCACTAGGGACGCTGTGGAGGCGCTGTGGACACACTGTAGAGACACGAAAGAGACACTAAAGAAACGCTGTAGAAACGCTGTAGTGACACTAAAGAGACAATGTGGAGACACTGTGGAGACACAAAAGGGACACTGTAGAGACACAGTGGAGACACTAAAGAGACACTGTAGAGACACAGTGGAGACACAGTGGAGACACTGTAGAGACACTGTGGAGACACAAAAGGGACACTGTAGAGACACAGTGGAGACACTAAAGAGACACTGTAGAGACACAGTGGAGACACAGTGGAGACACTGTGGAGACACTGTAGAGACACAGTGGAGACACACACATGGAAGTCACTGGCACACTTAAAACGAGACACTGTAGAGACACCGTGGAGACACAGTGGAGACACTGTGGAGACACTGTAGGAACACAAGGACACTGGAGACACAGTGGAGACAACCTGTGGAGGACACGTAGGACACTGTGAGGACACAGTGGAGACCACGGGAGACAAAAGACAGTAGAGACACAGTGGAGACAACAGGGAGACACTGTTGCAGAAAGACACTGTAGAGACACCAGTGGAGACACTGTGGAGACACTGTAGAGACACAGTGGAGACACTGGGAGACACTAAAGGACACAAGTGGAAACCACTGGGAGACCATCTTGAGAGACACAGGAGAGGCACGGGGGGCGAGACACTGTGGAGACACTGTAGAGACACAGTGGAGACACTGTGGAGACACTAAAGAGACACAGTGGAGACACTGTGGAGACACTGTAGAGACACAGTGGAGACACTGTGGAGACACTGTGGAGACACAAAAGGGACACTAAATAAACGCTGTAGAAATGTTGTAGAGCCACTATAGATGCTGTGGAGGCGCTGTGGACACTGTAGAGACACTGTAGAAACCTGCAGAAATGCTGTAGGAATGCTAAAGAGACACTGTGGAGACACTGTGGAGACACTGTGGAGACGCTGTGAAGACGCTGTGGAGACACTGTGGAGACGCTGTGGAGACACTGTGGAGAAAGACTGACTCCGGCGCAGGTTTGGTACGTATTTGGTGCGGGTTACTTGCAGACTGCACGTGACACCAGCTCCGGTGCACCGCGTTCCGTATTTGACGAACGCCTCACAGCGGTTTGACAACACTCGTCTTTCGTCCTGAAAACCACGCCGGGCCTCTGCGGTCTCCGACAAAAATAGACTTCTTGCAGATTCTTTCCGCAGACCTGCAGAGTCAGTGTACACTCGGCGTAAATTGTGAAAAATGAAAGAAATTGTTGGTTGACAAAGCATTTTCCATGTGGATCGATAAATCAACTAAAAGGAGGCGACGGGTTGTGCTGGAAAAAGCCCTCAGAACCAAAGAGAGCACAAGCGTTTACGCAATTACAAATATTTACATAGGAAACTACTCGACAACAGTGTATGTTTCTGTAAAAAGGCAGATTAAACTTCCCTAAACTAACTCACAACGTTCTCAATAAATCTTTATAATCCCAATAATCTTCAAACTTCGACCTGCAGCAAATAAGAGCATTTTTAATCATCATTGCGGTATCGAAGTCGCTATAGTATGAAAATCGAGTTTGACTTTTCCGTGACAACACTAATCCTGGATTTATCCTGACGTATGCTGTCATTATGAAGTCACACTGAATACAAGCTTGACACATTTCTGAGATATTGTTTCCCCGTTGCAGAACAAACTCTCAGACGGAGAAGTCTCTCTTTTGTGGCCGCGTGGATGACGCCTTTGACCGTTAAAATGTCCTGCGTCGCGTCAAAACAAGGATTAACTTAAACCCTTTAAGGTTGTGTCGAGGCGTGGTGCGAGTTGGGTATTTTCTCATTTTGTTTGTGAACTATTCAATGCCTGACTTCTCCTGTCCTCTGCACTGTTACACAAAAATATATACATTATTTATACATTTAATTGTTTTGAATTGCGAAATATATATCTTGATTTGAGTCGTTTTGGTAAATGTACGTGTTTCCTGCTTCAATATTTGTATTTGTAGTGGAAAATTAGATATGATCGTTTCGAGAAATCATTATTATTCAATTGTAAAGTAAAAGAACACTAAATACTGAATGAAACAAAGTAAACTAAGGTGTGTTTTCCCACTGCATTTCAGTCAATGTGCTTTTCCTTTTGGCGGTGTGAGACCAGCGTTGACCCGCGTCACTAAAGCCGAGGAGTATGACTTGTAAATAACAAGCTTTCGACACGGCGAATGCGCTCAGACGAGACGCGTAAATTATAACCTCTTCTGAAAAATGCAAACGCCACAGCGACGGGAAACTGAAATAGCTCTGGAGTTGAGGGAGTGAGAGCGTGACAACTGAGGGGAGCGAGATCAGAGGTAAAGTGAACCCACTGTAGACGTTTCCTATCGTCAACCATTATGTTGGATTCTCTGGTTCTAATTTGACTTCAGAATTTCATTATATTTAGCTATACCCAGGGCTACGAGGGTTGTTTTTTAAAATCTTTACAATCTGTGTGTCTTGTCTGTTTATTTGTTATCTTAATCTTAATATTTGAATTCATTATTTTATACTTTCATATTCAGAAATAACAGATAAAGAAGAATTTGGAAGTAAGTTGCAATTGCTTTAATGCTAAAATGTGTGCAAAAGTAAATTCTATTGTACAAAAGTCCTCTGTTTGTTCGGTTGATCGATAATCGTGATTATTCAGCTCACAACATAATCAAACAAACGAAACAAAATAATAATCATGACCATTTTAGAAGCAAAAATAAGTCACTTCAGTTCAATCGATGCTCTAAAAATTTTAAAAAAGCCTTTAAATCGGGTTGTTTATGTTAACTTACATAATTACAAGTGTATTATTAACTTATTAACTGTGGTATATCATTAAGAACGTTTGATTTAAATAAATGTGTTTATTTTTTCAGCAGTAAAAACATCTGCAATTGAATAAATACATATGTTTAATGTATACCAGTG
>BJKM01000643.1:207500-304843 GCA_015082035.1 Chaenogobius annularis
CTCCCCCTCTCTCTCTCGCTCTCCCTCTCTCTCCCTCCCTCCTTCCCTCCCTCACTCTCTCTTGTTGTTTCTCTCTCTCCCCACCTCTCTCTCTCTCTCTCTCTCTCGCTCGTCATTGTCTTAAGTCCAACCCTAGGACAAAAGTGGATCTGTGCTGTCCCCGAGAGGACCTGAGAGCTCGTGGTTGAGCTTTTGTGCGTCGTAAACACCCTGTCCGTCAGCGCGCATGTGTTTTTCTCACTCCGGCTCATTCACATTCACTGTACAGAGCCCGGCGCTCTCCTCTTTTCTCCAAAGTGAGAGAAACTGGGTCGTTAGGCTGCAGAGGCTTCTGCTGCTCTGCCCCCCATCACCCAGATCTGTCTGTCTTCTGTCACTGTTCGGGCCGGTCCTCCACACTTTTTAAAGCTGTACCTGCAGGAACATTCAGAACCAGTCTTCATACCCGTTTGAAGGACATTCTTAGACGACTGAAAATGATACAGAAACAAGGATTTTGAAGAAGTTTGCTCGAGGCGTTCCAATCAGTAAAAGTGTGAAATGAGACTCAAAACTGCAGGAAAATTATAGTTCTTATTATCAGCTGTATTTGGAGCAGCTAAGGAGCATTTTGCCCACTAACTGGAGGATTGTTAGTTCAAATCTCTTCTGAGTGCGTACTACCACTGTCTCCCTGCAGGTGAAAAAAACAGTAAAATATCAATAGACAAAATAAGATGCATCGCAATTGAATAGTTGTAATTAGCAAACTGTTACGACTTATCCTGTCTAAATCCTGCTGCAGTTAATGCTAATTAATGCTAATGCTGCCGTTTAGACCTCGACAGTTATGTTCTTGAAATGTATGGGATTCAAATGTAAACTCCGACCAGAATCAAACTATGAAATCTCAACGTTTGTCAGTGCAAATCACACTTTACAAAAACATTTTACAATATCATGATATAAATACAACAATAATTTGGTACATCAATAATTGCAAATACATTTCCCAATTTGCATATGGTATAAAACCCTCAAATATAAAATTACCATAAATTTGCCAAAACAGACATCTCCATATTTACTTACTTACTTACTTACTTACTTACTTACTTACTTACTTACTTACTTACTTACTTACTTACTTACTTACTTACTTACTTACTTGTTTGTTGATTGTCTAAAGATGTTATCAATGGAAATAAGGAGGAATAATATTTAGTGTGCTGGAAAACACATTTGGAAACATTACTATACAGAGAATCTCAGTGGACCTTTCCTGGTTTTCCTGGTTAAATAAAAGTAAATCAATAAATCAATCAATAAAGAGTAAACTGCCAGACTTTTTAAAATAGCACTTACCTGTTCAATTGTATGACACCTTATTTCCGTTTGAACGAGTGAATACATCTTTCTGGATCGATATAAAACAATCAAGCTGAAAAAGATGCCATGAAACACTTCTCTGGCAGCAACGTTTCATCTTTCTTTTTTATGCGTTTGGTTTTGGAACTAGAACAAAAAGTGTTACCGCGGCGCTGGCTTTTCTCCATAGAGCGGCGAGCTGTCACCAAAAGCCACAACCTCCTGCACATTCATCACTGCCACGAGAACAATTTAACACGTTTTCTGCTCAAATATTCACACGTAACACTTAATCAATCGAAACGGGATGAATAATACATTTAATGCGCAAAAGCTCTTTGAGAGACCTTTCGTCGTTGGCAGCGATTAATGCCAAGTGCAGGCGCCAGATTTCCAACAGTCTATTTCCAAATCAATTCCCCTAACAAGCGGGGCAATATTATCACGGCCTCGAAAAGGAGCTCAGGCGTCCGATCGATACAGGACCGAACCAATGTGTGCGCTGACCCCGCCGTTCCCCGCTGTTCTCCGCCGTTCTCTGCCGTTCCCCGCCATTCTCCGCCGTTCCCCGCCGTTCCCCGCCGTTTCCTCTCCGTTCCTCTCCGTTCCTCTCCGTTCCTCTCCGTTCCTCTCCGTTCCTCTCCGTTCCTCGCCGTTCCTCTCCGTCCTCCGCTCTCCTCACTTAATATTTGATGTCATTAAAGGCCTCCGTCGCTCCTGTTTGTTAAGTGATGTCGTGATTGGTTATCGATCCCTGGCGCTGACCCCTTGCCGCGCTCCCGTTTGTCCCGCCGCGTGGCCTTGTGTGTCCGGGGGGGGGCTTTGGGGCTAATCTGAGCTGGGGAGGAGGGGGCAGATGTACGCGCTCATTAACCTGGAGAGACCCCGGAAAGACGATCAGCTGCTGCGTCCACGAACTCGCACACGAACGCACGAGAAGAGGAACTGTTACGCATGACAACGACCTGTAAGTGTGTGTTCAGCGTGTGTTCAGCGTGTGTTCAGCGCGTGTTCAGCGAGTGTTCAGCGCGTGTTCAGCGCGTGTTCAGCGCGTGTTTCAGCGCGTGTTCAGCGCGTGTTCAATGGTGTGTTCAGCGTGTGTTCAGCGCGTGTTCAGCGCGTGTTCAGCGCGTGTTCAGCGCTGTTCAGCGCGCGTGTTCAGCGCGTGTTCAGCGCGTGTTCAGCGCGTTCAGCGCGTGTTCAGCGCGTGTTCAGCGCGTGTTCAATGTGTGTTCAGCGCGTGTTCAATGTGTGTTCAGCGCGTGTTCAATGTGTGTTCAGCGCGTGTTCAATGTGTGTTCAGCGTGTTCAATGTTCAGCGTGTGTTCAGCGCGTGTTCAGCGCGTGTTCAGCGCGTGTTCAGCGCGTGTTCAACGTGTGTTCAGCGCGTGTTCAGCGCGTGTTCAGCGCGTGTTCAGCGCGTGTTCAGCGCGTGTTCAGCGCGTGTTCAGCGCGTGTTCAGCGCGTGTTCAGCGCGTGTGTGATTTTCTTTTTGATCTGAAGAAATCTGATGATCAAATGCACTTGTTACACTTGGATTTTTAGGTGTTTTTTTATTTATTTTGAGGACAAAGTGGAATTAATTTGAAAACAAACAAACTTTTCGACTTTTTCAAAATGTTTTCTTTTCTTTTAGGTGTTGCTTCTTTAGTTTGCACGATTCTCTTGTCAAAAGCTGCACAATCCGCCCAAACGGTCAGAAATAAATCAGATTACTCACCATATGTCACTCACCAAATATTTACATTTCAATTATCTGATGAATGATTACATGAAATACAGCTACTGAAGTATTCTTTATCAAAACAGAGGCACTGGCAGAGTAGTCAACGTCTTTTTTTTACCATCAGATTATTTTACCCCTGTCATTTTGGTCTAACACGTTTGAACGTTTATAAAAACTCTAAAATACAAAAGTAAAAAGCCTGAGAAAAGGGAAAACGTTCTGATTTCATTGCAGATTGACATTGTGCGTGATAATACAAAATGTAAATAATACATAAATAAATACGTCTTCTAAATAAATACATCCTGGTGAAAATGTGAACAATGCAAACCCTTAACTTGCTTTTAATCTGCATCTTTAAATGATTCTTCTTTCTTTTTATATTTTTTTATATTTTCTGTGTGGTTTGTTTGACTAACTTTCTTAACTTTTTGGTTATTGTGTTGTGTCCTGAAAAGCACTCAAATCAATTGTATTGTTGACATTATTGACCATAGTATTTACAGATTAGGGTTTAAGATTTATCGCAAATTTGAATGATTGGAATTGGCAAATCACACTGACACGTGAGATGAATAATTTCCCCAACACATACAAAATATGCAGTTGTTTCATATATAAAATCTGATGACGTTGCAGTCCACAAACATAAAATGCATGTAAGTCTAATTCGTTTACCCATTCAGGTTCAGTCTTCTCTCAAATGTTGCTCCCATTTTAACAGAATCTTAAAATGAAAACATAAGCAGCAAATGTTAACATCACAATTACATCTTTATCTGAAATGTTTCTGCCCTAAATAGGTGATATAGATTAGAACCCTCTTCATATTTGGCTCATGAATCTGTCGCTGCATTTTCGACCTTGTTAACAACATCAGCACCGGGCTTCAGAATTCCACAGCAGCCGGACCCTTTCAGCTCTCCTCTCTAATCCTTCCACTTACACACACACACACACACACACATTGGGGGGGGGGGCATTCCGTGTCCCTCCTCCCTCTGCCCTCGCCCCCCCGGTGCCCACCCAGATGCTCCTGTGGAATAAATGCCCTCATTCAGTTTGGAGCGGTTTGGTCCGTTCGCGGCTCGTCCCAAAGCAAACAAGGTGAGTCAGAACCGCCAAATACATCGTTTTTTTTTATATTTTTATATGAATGTACCGCTTTAGAGGGTTTTCATCTTCGTAACGGATTTTATTTTATTATTTTTTTCACAAATGGAGGAATGAATGAAGTAAGAAGTCTATGGAGAATTTAAAGGTTTACGTTAAGTTCTTGGCTTGAGCAAACGTATAAGTTACAATTACTCAAGCAGAAGAACGTTTGTCGAGCCCAGTTAGCACGCAAAGTCATTCAAAGTGCTTTACAAAACAAGAAGAGATGCGTTCAAATCACAAAATGGACAAATAACAGACTTAATGACTTCTGTCTGCAACTTTTTCAAAGCCAACATTTCACCACAAGCGCGAACATTTGTCTCTTGAAAGGCCATCCACATTTGTTTTCTTCAGTCTATGAGCTACAATTTGCATTCAAAGTGTATTATTTCCCATTCACTCTTCATATTTTCTCATTGTCCAAATGCCAATCCACACTGTGTACATTCGGAGCGACAAAAACATCACATGACCCTCCCAGGAGAGTTCTGATTGGCCAAAGTCAAACAACGGGAAATAATGCAACTGTCAGTCAAGATAAAGAGTTATTGGAAATCAAAGGCACTGAATAAGACATTGCACAATTATGGTTTAGAGTGTCAACAGAAGTCAGAGTAAATTAGTCGTTAAATGCATTCAGTGCGACTTGGTAAACAAGTTTTCTGTTTCCTGATTGTGTCATATTATCTTTCTGTGGATATTGGATAGATTTAGCAAGCCACACAATAAACAAACAACGCCTTTGAAATGTGTGCCGTCCAAAACTGTTGTGTAAAGTTTTCCCTATGGCTTACATTAACTATAGCTGTGCAATTAATTACATTTTAGGCTCAGTCATTTCAAAATATCATTGATTAGCTTAGGTCTTTTTAATTGAGTCCACAGCCATTCGTCTTTCAGTAAGAAGTATGTTTGGAGTGAGTTCAGACTTTGGAGTAGGGCTGCAACTAACGATTAGTTTGTCTATATATATATATAACACAACTTTTTCACAGTTTACCTTCAAAGCAATCTCAATAAAAGGTTTGCCCTAAACGTACAGTCTCTGAACAACAGAATAAGTGGGGATTTTCCAGCACTGAGTGAGTTTTAACAGGAGATGTTTACTGAGCGGCTGTAGGAACCCTGCAGAATGGAGGGTGTGTTCTTTAAGCTTTTCATTATAAACTCCACAATGAGCTTGGCTTTGATGAGAGGAACCGTCTGACTGAGCTGACAACAGGAATGATGCATGGTTTATATATGCCTGTTTTCAATCTCCCCAAAGGTCACACCAGCAGATGCATTAGCTTTAATATCTCAGATCAATCATGACCAAAGATACGAAATATGTCTGCAACTAACCAGACTAGTCAGGGATTCTTTAGAAAAACTATTTCTGTTGTACATTTTAAATTTTGTAGATACATTTTAACCAGATAAATGTAAATATAAGATGGCTAAAAGTAAATAGATAAAGAATAGATACAAAATCACGGACTATTTACCCTTTTTGTTTGCCATTTTGATGTAATAATGCAGCTGTCTTTATTAAACATCTGTATTTTTCAAGTTTGCATGGTTAACAATGACTAAAGTACTCAACAATTATTTTCATAGTCGATTATTCAAGGAAATGCTAATTAATTGTTGCAGACCAACAATGAAAATCCTGCTAACCTTTTCAAAATAGTGCAGTGTTTACTCTAATACAGAAAGACAACGCTGTTCTTAACAGTGACCTTTTCGTGTACTTGGGATTTAATATCAAATCCAGTTAAATTATTGATCTAAACTGTGCCAAAATTGGGACTAGGTCTGGTCTACATCTACAGAAATGTATAAAATAATACATTTGTTTGAAAAATGGAGTAAGGACTAATCCAGGCCTAAATCAGGATTAAATCAGGATTAAATCAGGATTAAACCAAATTTAATCAGGATTAAACCAAGACTAATTTAGGGTCTGTTTGTATTTACACATGTACAAACACCAATTTGGGCCTAAACTAGGACTAAACCTGGAACTAAGCATGGACTGGACCAGGCATTTACCAAGACTAAACCCGGACCAAATCAAGTCTATATCAGAATTAAACTGGGCTCAAACTCGGACCAAACAAGTACAAGTGTGAGCACACCCAAAAAATGAACTAAACCAGTCCTAAAAGAGGTTTGAACATAGACTCTCCCTAAATACACACTTAAACCCAGACTAAACAGTAACGACATATTTAAACTATAAGAAACCTAACGACGCAGGCACAACATACTCAGGTTGAGAATGATGAACGGCTGTTGTCTGTTTAAAGTGATGCTGATGGCAAGCGACAAAGTAATAACAAGAAACTGGTTAAAACGCTACCCGTTGAGGTTGAAACAATGGAGTTAATGGAAGAAATGTTAATGTGATGGAAAAAATGACCTTTTACTTGAGATTGAAAGCTGCTAAATTAGCTAAATCTGGACAAACTCACTCCCAAGCATAATTGCTTTTGTAGAATCCAAAAAACTGACTGTGTTCAGGTTTTTGTTTTAAGTTTATGTCTGTTAAACATTGGAAAAGCAAAAACAAAACTAACTAAACTTCGACAACAGATGATAAAGCCTGTGATGACATTAAATCATGAACCATAGAGTCGGATGTAAGAGTTTTGTGGACCATTACAATCCCATTAAATCACATTATAATGGGATGTTTACTCTATACAGCAGCTAACAGGACTAAGCCAATAGTAATGACCTCTTCATGGATTATTAAACACATATAATCTCTAGGCCGTTTCAAATTAATTAGCTATGACGATGTTTCTATATGGCAGTGGTTCTCAAACTGGGGTTCAATTAAGCAGGGGAATTTTCAGGTCATAACCTTTTATTCCTGTGTTTGAGGTCTATCACTTTCTCCAAAAACAAGCCCACTTTAGTCCTGGTTAAGTCTTAGATTGACCTTGCTTTTGTCTGATAATGGAGATCAAGGCCCATTTCTTCAAATCGTGCGACGCATTTAAACCACGATTCTCACATTAAAACGACAAACAACCGTCTTTTTGAAGGCGACCCAAATCTAAATGTCCAGGGACGCGAGTTTGTCTGAGTCTTTGATGTCATCAGACGCTGCCAGACTTCATAAAGCCAAACAGTAGAAACAGTGATCTCATAAAAAACGGGACAGAAATAACCGCTCGGGAGACGGCACCGATGAATTTGCTTGGAGAGAATATGTGACATCCAAAAAGGGGGCAATAAAACAGCGTGTAAAGTTCAAACTAGCACGAAATGACAAGACCGTAGCAAATTGGTCAATAAAAACAACACCGTAGTTGACACCGGAAACCCTGCGACAGCACTTCATTTTTCGAAATATGGAAACGGTGAATAAAACAAAGCAGTATGAGGTTGTTTTTCTCTTGAGGTATAGAACATGACATTTCCCACGTACAGATTTTCAATGACAATTTCTTCACATAGAAATGCAAATGAGGCTTTAAGAGTGTAAGGAGAAAGCTATTGAAAAACCATCTTGAACAAAAGTAATACCTCCTATATACACTTTAAAGGTGCGATGATGTGACTTTCTGGCAGGGGGCAGGGCTGCACAATATATCGAAACAAGACTGCGATATTGGATCGTGTGATATGCGCTTCAGAAAGTTGCGCAGAGATTTAAAAAAAAAGTTTCATGTATTAATCATGCGTTTGTTGTGTGTGTATGTGTTTTGACTTTTGCCCAATCAGACGCAACCTTAAACGTGCACAGTGTAATTAGCCGATTGCACAAACTCACAGAACACAACACTGGCTTTAGAAGTGAGAAGAAGAAAAAAACTGTAAAGACGCGCTGTCGTGCCATCGTAGCCTGCTGTTTTATCGGATTCATTGCTCAAAAATACATTCAAAAACATGGATTCTTACTGTGAGGTTGTTGTCCTGGTGATGCCACGAGCTTGTTTGCGCGGAAATTGATACGTTTCATGCGATACATTCCACGGAGACAAGCACGTGGCGGACCATCTATCAGTGAAGTTACATAGTGCAACATTAAAGCAATACACAGCAAGTTCTAACATCATTCATTGAGCCCAAGAAGTACGTAGATTCTACCTAATAGTACAACTAGATACTCATGTGGACAAACATGGATGCTGAAAAAAATGACATAAGTAGGACAGAATTGAACCTTTCTTGAATAGTTTTAGAAGGATCTTGTTATATACCAGCATAAGAAACTACCCGTTTTTTGTTTTGAAAAATGTCATTCCATTGTCTAAAAACCTGTATTCGTGCTATAGATAATCCAGCGTTTTCCTTTTAGAATGGTGGCAACATTACCAAGACATAATATATGCATGCACAGAGTTGCTGTTGAACTCTCACATATGCAGCCCATGTACAGTAATGTCAACAGCGATTCCCAGGCACAGCAAAGTGCGATGCTCCCCAGCTTTGTCAACGCATGTTCCACCGAGGCGATAAACTAAGTAAATATTGGATGATGCTTTCCTGCTTTGTCAACACTTTAACATGTTCAGCCACAATTCACACAAGCTTTAGTGTGCTTACATCCATCGGGACAATGGCAATCCAAATACATTCATTTTCTCATAGGTCAATGAAACGGATTAATAACTAATTTACTGACATGAAGCACAATAAAACCCAATGTAATTCAAGTCCAGGAAAATGATCTCGCTTCCATTCAAATCCTCTTCCAATCATTCGTTATTTAAGTTGGAGGACGAAAAGGTAAACAACATTTCTCATCTTTCTGCAAATTAAGGTATAAACGATTCATTTTGAGCCCGCCAAATATTGTTTAAGTTTCACGTGTTGAACAATGAGGAGTAATACACCTAACTCACTATTTCTTCATGCAGTAGCAAGCAACCAATTCTTATTTTATGTTTCACACAAGCAACCTGCATTACACAACTTCAAATCAAATCAGTAAATGTGTCTTACCTTTCGTACTCCAGGTTGTCATGGTCACATCGAGCGTCTTTGTGCTTCTCCCAGTCCTTCCCGTGTTTGCAGGTCGTCAGCGACACGATGTCCTTCCCGTTGTGGATGTGATGGAGCGCGTTCCTCGTGTCCGATCCAATCCCCGTCAAATATCGCTTCCCTTTGAACATCAGCAGGTATTTTCGTCTCGGCGGGACACTGTTTCGCACCAGCCAACCCCTTTCGCCGCCTTTTTGAGGGTGATCCTTGGAGAACAATGGTATGGACACGTCGAAACCAGGTCTGAAATGTTCCGTGTTGAGGCTTGCTTTCGCCAACATGGCTTGACCTATATTGAACCCGAGGTCTTCTGTGTAGTTGGGCCACGTTCCAGAATATAAGTTAAATATCAAGTGATTGCGCCCGTCGTTCCATAACGGATAACCGCGGATACGGTCGTCGACGTTTTGCACAAACTGTCCCGAAAGCTGGTCGCGATCTAGAGTGTCTATGCCAAGCACGAACAGACAAGCCTCCCGCGGATCAGTCGTGTAATACCTCGACTCTGCGATGGACGTCAAAATCTTCCTGTAGCTCTCCGAAACGCGGTCGTTCTTCTCCGACGGGTAGATGTACACCCGGAATCCCTCGCGCCCTCGTCGCCTGCATCTCGAAAAGTCGAAGCACGTCTCCATGCGGCAGCGGCTGTCTTTGTAAATCGCCGACCACGCTTGGCGACGCTGCCTGGGAGACTCTGCCGTCCCCGGGTCCGTTTGCAGCTCTTCCAGGTGGGCATATCTAGGCAGGAAGGCGCGGTCCGTCCAGTTGGGCCAAAACCGCACCACCTCCGCTCTGTGTCGCGTTAGGAGCCGTAGCACCCTTAGCTGGACCCCTCCGCCCCAGTAGAAGAGGAGCAGCCAACAGCACGCGCACAAACCCAGCAAAACATACTTCTTACGCGCCTGCATTTATGGGATTGTCCCGGAACCTCCGATATAGGCCTCAATCGGGCGGAACCGTTAACAAGGAGATTCCAATTCGGGGTGATGCACTGGTGAGGACATCACTGCTTCAAATAGGGACAGTCCAGAAAAAAAAAGTTAGCAAATTTCACTCTCCTTCCGTCTCCTCCATGGACTCGCTACTTCAAAACTTGTCCAAGATTTTTGTTTTGGCGCTTCAGGTGTCCATCGCTACACAGTTTGCAAGGATGATCAACATTTTCACTAAATTCAAGTCTGAAAATAGACGCTAGAAGCTTTTTGAGGTACCTCTGGACATGTTTCTTTGCTTGGTGGGGCAGAAAAGTGTCCGAAATGTTGCCTACTCTATAGACTCTTGACTCTCAAATGATTTCAGAACCTCGCAGCTCCGATCGCCGTCTCGTCTGCCGTCCCGCCATGTGGAGAGTGATAGTGGGAGAGTTTTGGAGGGCGTTTTCGGGGGAGTTTTGGGCGCGCTGCTGCCTCCTCATGGCGTCGACTCCGTGGCCGCACCTGGGAGGGGTAAACAAACAGGAACACAGATGAGCACAGAGTTCGGAAGGCTCCAAAAGCCACACACTTTCTCTGGGAATGGGATCTGACAGTTGTGACGGTTGCTTTCTGAAGAGATGCATTCACACACACACACACACACACACACACACACACACACATACAGAGCAGTGTTTGAGAAATAAAACTATATGTACATGTTTTTCAATTTATATGCTTTTCGCTCTCCCAGATAAAACTAAACGTACTTTTTTCAACAGCTACAAAGCTCGAAAAAGCATTAATCAAATCTGCTGCAGACCTAATTCGAACAAATACTTTAAAATGACGTGATTCCTTTTAACTTTTTAGTTTCTTTTCATGAGACATTTTGTATTCAGATGTTATTCGTAAAAAGTATAAATAACCAATTAAAATGGTGCAATAATTCTACGTAACATTTAAAGATGCGCTGTGTAACGTTCTGGTGGAGGGTCCGACGCCTGCTTGTTTCCATGGAGATGTTATTGCTTTGCCTGGAATGGTTTCAAGGGACATTTGCACACAGTATTTGGGACTAAACTGGGGCAAAACCCGGAACTAAACCTGGTCTAGAACTGGTGTTGTAGATTGATACAAACATGTTGAACTTGATTTTTTTCAACTATTTTCAGACAAAATAATCGTAACTATATCCCATGTGGCCTTATACCACTTCAGATGAATATATGGATCAAGAACATCATCGAACTACTCAGGAAAGGTCCAAATTAATCTTATTCATGCAACATATTTAGTTTCAATAATACGTAAAGCATTGATTAGTAATATCTCAATGTGGACAAGCCAAGTTAACATCAGAACTAAACCAGGATCAAGCCAGAACCAAACCAGGTCCAGTGTGAATGCAGCCACAGCAGATAAACGGCCGTTAGAGCGATCAACAGAAGCGTCTTGTTGTCATTTCCCCCCGAGGCGCTTTTGGCGTCGCATGTTTCTTGCCAAACGTAAACATGAGCGTTTGCAGTGAGCGGCCTCAAGGTGAAAACGAGCAGTGTTCACGCTGCCAGGCCCACACAAAGACGCTTTCACCTGCGCTGCTCTCTCTCCCCCCACAACCTCTCTCTCCCCCCACAACCTCTCTCTCCTCTCTCCCTCTCTCTTCTCGTTCTTTCTCTTCTTTCTTCCTCTACTCTCTTTTCTCTCTTCATATCACTGTCTCCCTTTCTACCAAACATCTCTCCTCTCTCCTTATAACCCTTTCTCATTTCTCCCTCTCTTTCACGTCTCCTTTCTCTTTGTTGCTCCCTCTCTTTCCTCTTTTCCTCTCTCATCTGTCTCTCTTCTTTGCCTGTCTCACTCCCTCTCGTTTTCTGTTTCTATCTGCTCCTCTTCAACCCCATTCCTTCTCTCTCTCTCTTATTTTCCTCTCATTGTCCTCCCTCTACGCCTCTCTCTTCCTCTCTTCTTTCTCTCTTTCCCTTCTCTTGCAACCAATCACCTCCCTCTTTCCCTCTACCTCTCGTTCCCTCAAAATTAAATCTCTTTCTCTCCTTTGTCCTCTCTTCTCCTCGTCTCAAACCCTTCTTTCTCATTGCCCCTCTGTTCCTCTCTCTCTTCTGCCTCTCTTTTTCCTCCTCCTCCCCTCTCTGTGTCATCCCCCTGTACCTTTCTCTCACTGGCTATCTCCTTCTCCTCACCTCTTTTTCTATCTCAAATGCTCCTTCTCTCTTTCCTCTCCTTCTCTCTCTTTGCTCCCACGCCATTCTTTGCCTCCCCCCCATCTCTTTCACAATTCTCTTCTCTCCATCACTCTCTTCTTCTCCCCCCCTCCTTTTCATCCCTTCTCTCTCCCCATCTCCTTCTCTCTCCCTCTCCCTTACCCCTCATTCACATTCCTGATTTCCGTGTCCAGCCGAGCAGAAATGACGGCTGCCTCCTCGGCCCGAGTGAAAACAAACACACACGGTGGACGCGCCAGTAAACAACTCAAAATGACTTTCCACCGACGCACGAAATCAGATCCGTCTAATGCAGTGATTTATATGCAAGATTGAGGCACCTACATGTGGAAAAAAGATGATTTCAGAATGTTTTGAATTATTTATTTATTTTCACCATGAAAGCTGAAAACAAATGGGAGATTAGTTGAGCACAAACCTGGTCTTTATACAGATCAAAATGAAGGGCATCTGATACAAACTCATGCCAAAAACCTTGTTTGTACCATTTTAAATACTCTATTCTCTCTCTATTTATCATGCATTTTTAAGTAAATTCGGCTAAATTCCTTTTCACAAACTAACAATGCCGAGAGCAATATTTGTTAATATTTACACACATTTCTTGGAATGACATGAGACTCTCATAACTAAATGTGTTTTAATCAATAATCGTGATGGTTCAGGTCTGTTTTGGAAAAAATATCATTTGGTCCTTATTCTGTGACATTATTATACTTCTCATCTCCTGTTCGAACCTGGACCCTACTGTTAGCATATAACTGATAACTACATGTCTGTGCTGTGATTCTTTTGATTAAAGACCGATCTCTAGGCCATGCCTGGTTTTGGTTTTTCACACTAGGGCATTTCAAGGAACAGTAAGAGGTGTGAATTGGCTTTATACAAATATTACCAACTGTCTCTTTTTGTGTGCTTTGTATCCTTTGTATTCTCGTACCTGCGCCATTTGCCTTTCTGCCTGTAAGAAATGTAAATGTTTCTATTGAAGTAGGTCATGTGACCACCTGTTTGACCTGCAATCTATCAAATGAACGTGAATCCCTTGGTGGGGATCAGACCAGAGTAGGGCGAGACAGACGTGTGGACGAATGAGTGACCGACGAATCCACACGAGGGAGATTCATTCTGATTGTACAACAGAATTAAACCATTCACTTTTGAGAAAAGACAACTCTGTTCTATTGTTTTACTTTATTTCTTGATAACCGTTAAAGAAGTTTTCCACAACAGATCTCAATATAATCCCAAGAACTAAAAAAACCCAAATTTTAATTCAAACTATACTCCAAAAAAGTAAACCTAATTCTAAAGTGCTTTTTTAATCGTCACATTAACTTTACTTCATCATTCAGAAAGTTTGTTTCATAATGGAAACATATTTGACGACATTAATGAAAGAAGATTAAATATAGCCGTGTTGTTTAATCAGGGCATTTTAAATCTGAAATAATTGTTAAACAGCTAAATTTCTTCATCATTTGCATAATGTTTAAATGTATTATTACTTTTTGTCTAAATGGAAAAGCTTAATTAGTGTTGAAATGGGTGAAATTATTGAATTATGCTTTTGTAAATTGGATTTCACGCAAATATCGTCCACATTTGTTTCACATAACCTGAATTGAACTCTTTTTCTTCAGTGAATGCGTGTCCTACACAATGTATTTAAAGCATTTTAAGCCGATATGTTTCTTCAACATACAATATTTAGGTGGAAAAGGTGAGACCACATTTACATTTTTGTTTTGTGAAGTTGAGGTTGGGGTATGTTTCAGGCACAAACTGGAAAAAAACAAAACAATAAACGATTGAACCGAATGCTGACATCACTACATAAATGTTAAGTGTTATTTTGCCTCTGGTCCAGACAGTATTTGTGAACGACGCCTTCACTTTCCCATTAACCACATCATCCAGAGGCTTTTACAGTAACACGAGCTCCACTCAAACGCATTCAAAGGCAGCGCTCGCGTTAGAACAAACCACACGTTCCACTGTGCACTGTTCCCCCTCTGCCTGGGGACACGCTGTTATTTTACCCCCTTTTTCTGCTTCTGCGTGATCCAAAAACAATCAGACACTGGGCATAGCATTACAAAGCTTTCATCAACAATTCACTACTATATTTACTTAAAGGCGCACTAATTCAAAAGACTGACTAATGTGCTGAAATGTTCCACAGTATGGCATTAAACTTTAGTATGTGATGAATATTTGGCACCACCAGGTCAGATCTGTGGGTCACACGCACCAGGTATAAGAATGCATGTCTTTCAAGGTATTTTTTTGTAATTGAATAACGCAAAGCAATGCCATAATGCCATACCGTGGAACATTCCAGGCAGAGTCATGGAGACGAGCCGATGGCGTAAACTCCATACCAGTATGGCATTTGTTTCATCAGATTTTTAACTTTAAACCCTGAAAAAACATGTTTGAATTGTTTTGTAATACATTTCTGTCACATTATTATTATTATTATTATTATTATTATTATTATTATTATTATTATTATTATTATTATTATTATTATTATTATTATTATTTAATGCATAGATTTCCAAGCCCTCAAAGTCGAGTTTAAATTATAATAATATAATAATCTGTTTTAAATTCAGGGAGTAAAATTTGCAGAGAAATTTGCTGCTTAAAAAAAAAAAAAAGAAAAAAAGAGTGAATTTAAAAGATGAATTTAGATTTTTTATTTATTTATTTTTTAACATACAATGCAATAGAATTTATCAGAATAACATTTAAACTTTTTTTTTTTTTTTCCAGGGTTAAAAATTCTAAGTGATAAATTCATCAGCATTTTAAAAATCCAACTATTCAAAGTCTGATTGAAAAAATGATCTTCCAGAACAAGCATCTCTGTGCATTTAGTTGTTATGGTATTTTTATAGCTCAAAAACGCCATTAAAAAACATGCATTCTTACAGTCAGCGATGTTCCCTCTCCACAGATTCTGACTTGTAACGTGGACCACAATAAACGGTCACATTTATTAATAGAGGTGAGAAATGTAGTGGCATTTTCAACTCGCAAAATCTTGGGGGCTCGAGAATCCAAAGTAAAGCAATAAAAACACACATCGAATAACTGCAAGACGGTTTAATGCTCTACTGTGGAACATTAGCGATAACATGGTGGCGGATCTACATGGTAGCGTACTGTATGTCTTGTATGTGAATGTGAGAAATGCTGATGTTTCTCAATCTAACAAGATCTTGTGGCTCGAGATCTTGTCTGCTGAACGTCTGCTGAACGTCTGCTGAACGTCTGCTGAACGTCTGCTGAACGTCTGCTGAACGTCTGCTGAACGTCTGCTGAACGTCTGCTGAACGTCTGCTGAACGTCTGCTGAACGTCTGCTGAACGTCTGCTGAACTTAACAAAAAGTCTTTCAGTGTCTCCAGCTTATTCAGGAAGCCATTATTTGTACCTCGGCTTGCATTGTGTTATTTTGAATAGTGCCGAGCTCGATGGCAAATACTGACTGGGAAGCAGTTTTCAAGGTGCGCAGGTGTGGACATGAACATTTTACACAAATCAACCTACTTCACACCAGAAATGCCGTCCCTAAAAGGAGAATTGAATGCAAACAAAACAAATTCATGACCTTCTCACATGGTCGTGCCGTACAGGACGATATCCCTCAGGATAATCCTGTTGTGTTCCAACTTTAAAAGAGAGCTCTCAGTCCAATATAAAGGCCAAGGTACTTAAAACTCACTTACAAAATCTGGTTCAAAAATTGAAGATAAACGTGTTTTTATTATCGTAATAAATACAGTTTTACCCTTGAAGCCTGCAAACGACTTTTATGCCTCTGTTGGATTATGGCCCTATGCATAAATGCATCTGCAAAATGTCTGAAATCGTAGCATACTGTGCATCACAATGCTCTGAGATTCACAACAGGTGCGAGGGGTTCACACTGTGAACTCTGTGCCAAGGCTGGATGACCTTCTTTGGGGGGCAGGAGCTTCACACATTGGATGCTTTTAGTGTATAAAGTTATATGTGTAATGTTCTTACTCGAGTGCCCTGGGCCAGAGCGGAGGGTCATTCTGCCCTGCGCTCAAATCTGTTTAGTTTGTCTGTCCCTCGTGTGAAGAGTGACTGGGGGAAGTGAGCTTTTTCCTATGCTGCTCCTGCAGCTTGGAACTCCTTTGAGTCAGAGGAGTTGAGATTGCGTGAAATGGTCTTAATTAGAGGTTTTTGTTCGATTTTAAAAGACAAAGAGAGTGAACTGTCCGTGCTTTTAAATGTTGATGTTTTCTTCTCGTCTTTTAAATGTGTAATGTTTTAAATGTGTGTGCTGTTATGTCATTACTAGGTCACCCCAGAAAAAGAGGTCTCAATCTCAATGGGTTCTTACCTGGTTAAATAAAGGTTAATAAATAAATAAATGCAATCACAATAGAAGCTCAGTAGCAGTCAGAAATGATCAAAGTGGGCGGGAAGAATAAGGTGAATATGTAATCCTTTAATGCCTCAGCTATGGAAGCCCTCCAGGGACACACAATTCAAATTCAACTATACTTGCACGTCATCAGAAGATCTGTACTATTAAATCAAAGTAATAAATCAACACAATTTACAAAACTCTTCTTTGGCTCCATGGGAATCCTTCTCTGGCAACAATACGTTTCTGCTTCTAACTGTCAGTGCACAATTACAAGCACTAATACGTCTGCCACAGTTTACTTTGATGGTTACAGCTTTTGGACGCGACTCAGACATGAAACGAGGAGATGATATCACCCAAAATATGAGATAAACGCTCATAAAAGCCCTCCGCTATTTTTTACAAACTGTTTTCTTTGGCAAACTGTGCAGTGTCATTAACGAGAGGCGCAAAAACAATGATCGTAGCTGGTTAAACACGGGCAAGTCCAGACCTGCGATCCAGCAAATGAGGCGACGGGGGTTTAAAGTGGAGCGAGAGGGCCGCTGTCAGGGCTCATTGATGGATCACTTTGTGCGGCGGAGAACGGCACAGAGCCCTGCAGCGACGAGAGCAGCCTGAAGGAAGGAACGGCGGGTTCAAGGGCGGGTCGCCGGAGCAGTTTTAGACGCTCCGCGATTCGCCGCTTTGTCATTTCGGGCGTCGTTCATTTCCCGGGACATCATTTCCTCCTCGGGCGCCGCTCCATCATCTCTATGGGCTCGTTTCACCTGCGTCCTTAGACTGGACAGGGTTCACACCAAGCAGTAGGACCGGATTTGGTGCCCACCTATTACTTTTCAAGACATCGACAGTGGGGATGTTCATGGTTAACTGATTAACCATCACTAAGGGCTTAACCGAGTGAAGGCCATGTTGCCCGGTCATTTTGCCTAGTCTTTTCTTCGCTTGTGACTGAAAAAAGGTCGATGAAACTCCAAAACAGTGGCTTTATCTCATAAAGACTGGGCAAACCTGCGTGACACTGCAGTATTTATCTAATTCTAATCCCACATGGTTTAGTTAAGTTAGTGAAGAAAAGGCACTGGATTAGTTTGCTTTTTGCATCAGATTTGACCTGCATAAACTAAGATAATGCATTAACGTCAGCGACTTTACAACATGACTCTTGAATAAATAATAGTGCTTTATTCATGATCACTTTTATCCAGCCGTGGTACGCACAGTTCAAAGACCTGTGTTTACTCTCGAAACACAACCTTGGTCTAATTATGACTCGTGCAGTAAAAAAAAAAAAAAAAAAAAAAACACAAGGAAAAAAAAGCACTGCGTCGATCTTTTCAACTATCGATTGAAGAGTGTAGAGGAGCCAAAAAACAAAAGATATGCAAAAACTACAACTCAAATAAGAATAGTTGTAACTGTCTGGATGTGACATTGGATTTATCATCTGAAGTCAATGTATTTGGAAGGACAAAGCTATGTTTAAAGGAAAGACCACAAAAAGGAGCGATGCAACAAACACAAATGTTCAAATCATTAAATGTGGCCAACATAAAGCTCCATCATGTAGATTTACCCACAGCAGAAAAGTTAAGAAGCTGTAGTAACAAGCCAACTGTAGTCATTGGATTATTATTTGACAGAGTTACACTTTTATAGCTGCTTTTGAGCGGTGGGAAGATCAATTGGAAAAGGGAAAATAACCAGTTAAAAAAGTGAAAATATGAATGCAAAAACAGGGGGAAGAAGTGCATAAACCAAACATAAACCAAGATCATTGGGTTAATCGATAATCGTGATAAATCAGTTCACAATACAATGGTAAAAACCCCAAAAATAATAATCATGACCATTTTAGAAGCAAAATTATATATCTTTAGTTCAATCTATTGGCCAAAAAATAGACCTAAATGTAAAGAACTTTTTAAAATCTGTCTGTTTGTGTCACATTTAAATTAATTTTGTCTTCCAGAAAGGTAAATTCCGTAAAACTTGAGGAGCAGTAACATCTTAGACAATGGGAATGAAAGAAAATGACAGATTTCGCTGTTGTTTGCTCACAGTCTCAGTAATAATGCGTGAATAACCGTTAAATCGGGATGTTTTCTTTCTCACAATAATCGTAACGCTAACATTTCAAATCGTGACATCCCTACATGGACATTTTGTTGTTTTTGACTAATAAATATATAAATAAACATATTATTTTGCTTAATTTTTACAGTTTCGGACGAAGCAGATCCGAGCAACAAGGCGGCTTCGAGCGCCGCGCACATGTTCCGGGGCGCACGTGCAAATTAGCGTAACCTACTTTGAGTAAAAGCGCGTTGCGTAAATAGGAAAAGCTTACAATAATAATAAATCAAAAAAAAAAAAAAGAAAAGAAAAACATACATTAATTACTGATAAATATAGAAAATTAGAAAGAGTAAGAAGAGCAAAGAAGAAGCTGCGTCAACTCACACGCATACACATCGAAACTGGGACTAAACCAGACCAAAAGTACCAGAACTAAACTTCGACTGTAGATCAGAATTAAACCAGGACTAGACCAGGACTAGATCAGGACTGGAACAGGACAAAACCAGGTCTACATCAGATCGAAACCCAGGACGAAGGAAAATATACAGTCCTAAAACACCGAAACATGTGAATTGATGTCTTTAAACCGACAAAAACGTTCTAAATTCCAGATTATAGAGGCAAAAGTGGAACGTGACGCGATTACAAAGGAGCAACTGGGATTAACCTCAGGATATGACAAAATATGAACATTTACTTTTGTGTTTTGAGATCATCACACACACTACCATTTTACACGACAAACGCTTTCATTTTAATCTACAGACATTTTACATCATTTACCACAAACTATACTTTCTGTGACGCTATTTTTTTCAACCCTTGAGCAAAAAAAGCAAACTGACATTTCTACATTTCCGGAAATGTTGCGATAAAGACTAATCATCATTTACATTAAGATGATGATGTCAGTTCATGATTGGAAACGTGTCATTTTGCCTCCGTTACGTGATGGTGAACATCGTGCAGACGGAGCGTTTCGAAAGGGTTTACGGCGGATCCAAAATGTAACAGAAAAACATGGAGCGCTGTGAAGTTGTTGGTTTTTTTTACTGCACAACAAACATATGGACTTATGTGAGTGGAGCAACAACACATGGAGTTTGTACCAAAGAGGCACAAACTACTTCACGGCTCTTCTTTGATCACTCTCTTGCCCTGAGCGCAAACAACCTCCAGCAAAATAAAAAGCATTCTTAATATGACTGTGCGTTGCATCATATACAGTATTTTCAAACGCAGTATTAGTATCTTTGTCTTTTTATCGTTCTTATTCTCAGGATGTGATGCACTTTTGATCAAGTATTATTCACTATAATTAGGGCGAAACAATTAATCATGATATAATAAAAAAATAATAATAATGTTTCTATGGTTGCAAATAGTAAAGGTATGAGTTTATAGTAATTTAAGTAAGTTATATTTAAGTAAGTTAATAGTTTAGGTATGAGGTAGGAAATGCATAGGATTCTTGTATTTTCGTGATTGTTATTGCTGTTTCTTTCACAATGTTTTATTAAATCCAATTGTTACTTATTAATGCGAGACACTGCAGGTGAATAGATCAAAAAATATATTAAATCTAGAGGTATCACTTTGAAACATTGTGAGTGGTTTATTTTTTAAAATATTTATCTTAATTTCATTTTGTATCATGTTTTTCATCATGGCATCGAAATAAGGCGTTTTGTGTGTAAGAATAGCCAAAATTACACATATTTGGAACTAATAAATGACACGTTAGTTACAAAACATTTATTGAGGGTATTTTATTTTTGTTAAAACTTAAATAAATGAGGCTTAGAATTAAATATCAACAAATCCTTCTGTTGGATTTGTCAAAAAATGACTTTAAGTACAAGATTGTGTAATTTGGTGTGTGAAGGAGCTACTTTAAGTAGTCTTTATGTCCATGTGAGAGGAAAATGCATTTGGAGAAAACAATCTTTGAAATTACAATTTCTCATAATAATAAATGGACTTGGAGTTGATTAAATTAAATAATTAAACATCTTTAGGTGCAGATTGGACAATGTTGTTGTTCAGTTGAAAGCTTAAATGTTCAGAGCACAAACTGACCAAAGACAAAACCATTAAAGGTTTTGTCTGTCGTGTCTCGCATTAAAAACACACAAAAATGGCTTTCGTTGTTATTTTCATGAACATAAACCATAAAGACGGTGCATAACAGTCGGTACTTTTCTCCAAACCACAAGCTGATCGCTGACAATTTGAAACGATATATCTTGATTTGATGAGAACTTGCTTAATTTCCCTTCATAACTGTTTGTTTGTTTGTTTGTTTGTTTGTTGTGCTCACCTTCGCTTTCCCCTCCTTTTCGCCCGCGCTGAAGTTCAAAGGGTTCATTCAAATGCTCTTTTCTCCGCTGTAAATACTGTGACACGCTCGAGCCGCAGCGGAGCCGTCAGCGGAGCCGCAGCGAGCGGCCAAGGTGAGGATCCGCTCAGGTTGAAGAAGAGGCGACGCTGAAGGACGCTGACGGAGCGTGAAGGAGATGGAGTTGGAAATCGATAATTCACAGTTCGATTTGTGTCGTGCCCTGAACTTGAAGGTGAGGTTCTAAATGGATATTAAATGTCTTTGAGTTAAAAGAGACAATATGTTTGTACAGTCAGATCAGCTTACAGTTTTGAAATGGCCATTACATTACACGAATCATATATTTTGATCAATGTTTATCCATCTATAGGAGCCTTAAAGGTGCACAGTGTAACTTTTCTGGTCAAGGCTCTGCTCCCATTGTGTCTCTGTTTAGATGTTGTTGCTTTGTCAGGCAGTGAATACAAAATGCAGCAGCCAGGGTTGTCACAAAAACAAAAACTACAAAAAAGAACAACATATTACCCCACTATGAGTGTTACACTGGATGAACTGCTCCCCGTCTGGATGAACTCTCTCTACACTAGATGAACTGCTCCTCATCTGGATGAATTCTCTACAGTAAATGAACTGCTTCTCATCTGGATGAATTCTCTACACTGAATGAACTGCTCCTCGTCTGGATGAACGCTCTTCACTAAATTAACTGCTCCTCGTCTGGATGAACACTCTTCACTGAATGAACTGCTCCTCGTCTAGATGAACGCTCTTCAACTGGATGAACTGCTCCTCGTCTGTATGAATTCTCTTCACTAAATTAACTGCTGCTCGTCTGGGATGAACACTATTCACTGGATGAACTGCTCCTCGTCTGGATGAATTCTCTACAGTAAATGAACTGCTCCTCATCTGAATGAACTCTCTTCACTAAATTAACTGCTCCTCGTCTGGATGAACGCTCTTCACTGAATGAACTGCTCCTCGTCTGGATGAACGCTCTTCACTGAATGAACTGCTCCTCGTACTGGATGAACACTCTTCACTGAATGAACTGCTCCTCATCTGGATGAACACTCTTCACTGAATGAACTGCTCCTCGTCTGGATGAACGCTCTTCTCTGGATGAACTGCTCTCATCTGGATGAATTCTCTTCACTAAATTAACTGCTCCTCGTCTGGATGAACACTATTCACTGGATGAACTGCTCCTCGTCTGGATGAACGCTCTTCACTAAATTAACTGCTCCTCGTCTGGATGAACACTCTTCACTGAATGAACTGCTCCTCGTCTGGATGAACGCTCTTCACTGGATGAACTGCTCCTCGTCTGTATGAATTCTCTTCACTAAATTAACTGCTCCTCGTCTGGTATGAACACTATTCACTGGATGAACTGCTCCTCGTCTGGATGATTCTCTACAGTAAATGAACTGCTCCTCATCTGAATGAACTCTCTTCACTAATTAACTGCTCCTCGTCTGGATGAACGCGCTTCACTGAATGGAACTGCTCCTCGTCTGGATGAACGCTCTTCACTGAATGAACTGCTCCTCGTCTGGATGAACGCTCTTCACTGAATGAACTGCTCCTGTCTGGATGAACACTCTTCACTGATGAACTGTCCTCATCTGGATGAACACTCTTCACTGAATGAACTGCTCCTCGTCTGGATGAACAGCTCTTCTCTGGATGAACTGCTCCTCGTCTGGATGAATTCTCTCACTAAATTAACTGCTCCTCGTCTGGATGAACACTATTCACTGGATGAACTGCTCCTCATCTTGAATGAACTCTCTTCACTAAATTAACTGCTCCTCGTCTGGATGAACGCGCTTCACTGAATGAACTGCTCCTCGTCTGGATGAACGCTCTTCACTGAATGAACTGCTCCTCGTCTGGATGAACGCTCTTCACTGAATGAACTTGCTCCTCGTCTGGATGAACACTCTTCACTAAATTAACTGCTCCTCGTCTGGATGACCTCTCTTCACTAAATAACTGCTCCTCGTCTGGATGACCTCTCTTCACTAAATTAACTGTCCTCGCTGGATGAACACTCTTCACTAAATTAACTGCTCCTGTCTGGATGAACTCTCCCTAAATTAACTGCTCCTCGTCTGGATGAACTCTCTTCACTAAATTAACTGCTCCTCGTCTGGATGAACACTCTTCACTGAATGAACTGCTCTCGTCTGGATGAAACGCTCTTCACTGGATGAACTGCTCTCGTCTGTATGAATTTCTCTTCTCTAAATTAACTGCTCTCGTCTGGATGAACACTATCACTGGATGAACTGCTCCTCGTCTGGATGAATTCTCTACCAGTAAATGAACTGCTCCTCATCTGAATGAACTCCTCTTCACTAAATTAACTGCTCCTCGTCTTGGATGAACGCGCTTCACTGAATGAACTGCTCCTCGTCTGGATGAACGCTCTTCACTGAAATGAACTGCCTCCTCGTCTGGATGAACGCTCTTCACTGAATGAACTGCTCCTCGTCTGGATGAAACACTCTTCACTGAATGAACTGCTCCTCATCTGGATGAACACTCTTCAGCTGAATGAACTGCTCCTCGTCTGGATGAACGGCTCTTCTCTGGATGAACTGCCCTCGTCCGGATGAATTCTCTTCACTAAATTAACTGCTCCTCGTCTGGATGAACACTATTCACTGGATGAACTGCTCCTCATCTGAATGAACTCTCTTCACTAAATTAACTGCTCCTCGTCTGGATGAACGCGCTTCACTGAATGAAACTGCTCCTCGTCTGGATGAACGCTCTTCACTGAATGAACTGCTCCTCGTCTGATGAACGCTCTTCACTTGAATGAACTGCTCCTCGTCTGGATGAACACTCTTCACTAAATTAAACTGCTCCTCGTCTGGATGACCTCTCTTCACTAAATTAACTGCTCCTCGTCTGGATGACCCTCTCTTCACTAAATTAACTGCTCCTCGTCTGGATGAACACTCTTTCACTAAATTAACTGCTCCTCGTCTGGATGAACACTCTTCCCTAAATTAACTGGCTCCTCGTCTGGATGAACTCTCTTCACTAAATTAACTGTCTCTTCTGGATGAAACACTCTTCAACTGATGAAACTGCTCCTCGTCTGGATGAACACTCTTCACTGAATGAACTGCTCCTGCTCTGGATGAACACGTCTTCACTAAATTAACTGCTCCTTGTCTGGATGAACTCTCTTCACTAAATTAACTGCTCCTCGTCTGGATGAACTCTCTTCACTAAATGAACTGTCCTCGTCTGGATGAACACTCTTCACTGAATGAACTGCTCCCTCGTCTGGATGAACACTCTTCACTGGAAGAGGACTTCACTGTGACTTCACTGTGGTTCTCCCGGAGGTTTCTTCTTTTTCCCAAAGGTTTGTTTTGTAGTTATTCTTCACAGTAGGAGGGTCTAAGGACAGGGTGATGCTCTGGGACAGTTATTCATTTGCAACAACATTCTTCAGCTTTTTATTGTTTTATTGTTTGATTTTCTAACTGTCGGTTAAGTC
Organism: Chaenogobius annularis; assembly: GCA_015082035.1. Classification (NCBI taxonomy): domain Eukaryota; kingdom Metazoa; phylum Chordata; class Actinopteri; order Gobiiformes; family Gobiidae; genus Chaenogobius; species Chaenogobius annularis. The sequence continues at coordinate 232,231 of BJKM01000643.1, forward strand.
AACAATCCTGCAGCACCCACTGGGGAAACTGTTTTTGTGATTTTGGGCGTTTTGAATTCAAAATAAACTTGCCCTTGCCTGGAATGTCTTTAATTCTATGTGTTTTATTGCTCAAACAGGTATGTAAGTTAATACTGCTCTGACAATACTTCTGGTGTGAAATATAATAAAATACCTTGGAAAAACACACATTCTTACTGTGTGAGCGAACTCGCCTCTTCACCTTTAAAACCTGAGAGAAAACTGAACTGCTCGACTCCCACAATGAAACAAATGCCTTGAAGTCATTTCATTGTCTCTAGAGAGCTGTACTTGTCTAACAGGTTTTATAATAGCTTTAACAAAGTGCTTTGCAGACGACATTATCTCTCATATAATCGCAGCTTTTAAAATGTTCTAATTGCAATAATTAAACTTTGATCAAACCTCACAAGCAACCCATAGTAAACATCCATAAATGAAGGAATGACACGAGATATTGATGAAGAGGATCTATTTTCTCAGCAATTTGAGAAATATAAAAACCGAGAATTCCTTTTACAGTCCACGTTTTGAACATGTAGAGAACAAAACTAATACAAGAATGCATTTGAGAACATGTTTGTAGAGGTCTAAACTACAGCTTTGGCAAGTTTTAAAAAGAATGACACAGGATAAAATGTTATTTGCAGCCGGGAAACTCAAGATCCTTCCTCGTTTGATCCGATACACAATACACGGCTCACAGTACACACAATAGTCTAAGATATATCACTCATTTTTAAGAGCCAAACACATTTTAACGACAATATATCTTTGTTAAACCACTACTTGCGCATACTAAATATGAAATAAACCCATTCTAATCATTAAAACCATGTAAAATGTTTCCTTTCTCTAAAGCACTGTCAGTAAATGATTTAGTAAAATATTGTACACCAAAACATTGCAATATATCGACGCAGCAGCCCAATACTAACATTTCAAACTCAATTCTATGTACAGATTATGATACAACAATAAATAATTCTTTTTTGAGGCAATAAACTAACACTGTCAACACAAAATAATATGTTTTCATCTTGTCAAGTACTAGTTCTGACAAAATCCATCTAAAACTGTTCAAAAAAGATCACATTTTGTCCGTTTAATGTGATTTTTTTTAGTCTCTATACATTCTCAAACGCGTATCCAGTTTCGACATCAGTTTTAGTACAGATTAGTGTCAGATTTTCTGAGAGGGTTTGGACGTGTTAGAACTGGCAGGAAACAGGAGGAAGAAAAGTTCCAAACAAAAACAAAACAACCTCGCAAGCGGAAATAAAAGCTGTGCCCGTTTAAAGCGCCGTCTGCACCTGCTGCTTCTGCACAGGCCCGACATTGAGTCATTTACTGGAATTAAATTAAAATTTACCTCCCATCTGTCCAGAGCAAATGTTGTTTACTTCACACACAGGCTTTACCCAGACTTTGATTAAAACGATGTGGGTTGACGGCGAAACCTACCGCTGCGAATTCAATAATTTTTTTAAAAGAGATTTCAATCGTTTCGGCACGAATTTGATTTTTCATTTCATTTGCTCAAGTCTCAGTTTGCGGTCCACATGTTCGAAACGAAAGCTAGCCTGCGTGGTTATTAAGTCGGGAATTATTTGGATCATGGCAGAGAACGGGCTAAATGCTGTCACAGGAGAGGCAATTGCCGAGTGAAATGAGATTTTTGAGACGCTGAAAGACCTCACGGACCGAGAGGTGCGGCGAAAATACGGGAGATTCTTTCGTAATTGCAACTGGTTTGATCCACGGTTATTTTTTTGAAGGATTTTGTGATTTCGTCCGCGGAAAATGGCCCACGTTTGAAATGGTGATATTGGATTTGACTGAAAGCAATTTCCTCCCCAGGTCTCGGCGTGTGTGAAACATGTTGGGGAGGTTTCAGCGCGAATACTGTCAATCTGCAAGGCCTTCTCAGCATGGAATGAAAAGAACATAAAAGACGGCAAGGTTTATCGCAATCGAATCAAAAAGTCTTGACTGGTCGTAATTAGCAAATCGCAAAGACTGCAGTTATTTCAGTTCTACACAAACAAACAAAAGATCTTGTCTCCTGTAGTTTAGTCCTACAAACATGTTTTATATTTCAGTTTTCTCTCAAATGTTCGTGCTCCTGGACGTGTCTAAAATGTGCACTTTGAACAGAATCCTACGATTAAAACTAACATTTTAAATCTAATCACAAAGTTTGTCAGAAAAATGGCAATTTGATATTTTGCTAAAATTGTTCAGCCCTAAAAATGTATACATTTATTCTGATATTGAACCAGATTTAAAGTGCTACTGTATGTTGTTGCCGTTTTCAAGACCAATTCAAATGTTGTATTTTATGAGTTTTTGTGTCACTTTTATGCCATTTAAAGTTGGTTCAACAGTCGTAGACAGACTGGATGATAATCAGTTTATTAGTCAAGTTAAAAAGTTAATTAAGAAACCAGATTTAAAGTATAGCAAAACTGTACATTTGAACTTTTTATTTCAATATGTAAACATTTTCATTGTGTAAATCAGTGTTTCTCAAACTGCGGTGCATTGACCCTCTGCAGTTTCAGTATTTGTTCTATTTAGAGACAGAACTATTCATACTTTTGTCCCCCTTTGAGAAATCATTATTTAAAACCATCTTATCCATGGTTCAGCCCTCATTTAGCTCCTGATTTGTTCTGAATTTCCATATCAAAGCTTTTTTTTTACCAGATTCTCAAACAGCAAAGGTGTTTACGCTGCTGTTGCTATGATACATTGTTGGTATTCACATGCACATTTTCAGGTGCGTGCACAAGTGAAGCAGGACGAGTCACCAAATGCACAGTCAATCGCTAACTAAAACACTTCACCATGAGCTGCAGACAGTGCACAGGATTTTATCTCAAAGTGCTGCTTTTATGAGATACTCTACAGGAGGAAAATGAAATGTGCTCATTTACAAGAATAAAGTCAGGTACTCCAGCTTTGACGCAGCACTGATCCTGACCAAGAGTGTAGAAACGTGACTTGAAAAGAATCTCGACTAAATGGGACGGTTAATATTGAAACTTATTTGCCTTAACCTTTCTTTTTATGGGATGCCTTTATTTATTTTTTTGTCTTGAGTTTTGATTTTTTGTTTTTTCATCTTCTCTCTTCAGTTAAAAAAAATGCAATACATTTATAAAAATAATAAATAATAAATAATAAATACAAAAATAAATAAATAATAAATAATAAACAATAAATCATAAATAATAATGATGATGATGATGATAAATAAAAAAAAGTAAACTGAATCATCTTGACGTGATACACACAATTGCAGACCAAATCCCATTGTGGACCTTAACCGTGGCCTTGACTTGGAGCTCAAAAGCCTGCGAGAGTCCGCGGACCAGAGTTGGGTTGTTCTTGCGGTCGATCTGACTGCGCTCCTCGCCGTGTGCAGCGGATTGTGTGTGTCCGGACTACACTTAACCACATCTGGGCCATCTGTGTTTTTTTTTTTTTTTTGGTTTTTTTTCTGAAGCACACGACATGTTAGCTCAGTCAAATGAAGTGTTCGGTGGAAAACACAAATCCTGCGGCGGGGCGAGCGACCGGGTGAACTAAAATTAAACGGTGGACTCTGTCATTACACGGCTCTGAGAGGCAGCCGCGCTAACGCCAATGATGGTAGCTCTGTCTGCGATGCTGTTATTGCTTTGTTTTGGCATGACTAATGTTATGTATTATGTGTCTTTTATGCTTAAATTAAATCGCTGTAACATATTGTAGCAGAGAGTAAACGACCGCCCCGAAGTTCTGTTGTTTTTCTTCTATTGAAGCAAATGACTGGTTTGGACATTTCCAAACGTACTCAATTCAGACCTTTGAGGTTCTGTCCCAATGAGGGATGTCGAGATTATTGGGTCAATCGATAATCATGATTTCTCAGCTCACAATATAATTGTAAAGACCAAAAAATAATAATCGTGACAATTTTAGAAGCAAAATTAGGTCTTTTTAGTTCAATATAGAGAAAAAAATCGACCTATATAACTTTTTTCTGGCTGTTTTGGTCAAATTCAACATTATTTTGTCCTTCAGAAAGTCTCATTTTGTAAAGCTAGTGACAAACTTGAAGAATAGTATACTCCAAAGATATCTCCTTTAACACTTAGGGATGAAAACCATTGCCTTTTCTGCAGGTGGAAGTGTCTTGCTCAGCGACACGACACAACTTACAGGTATTCCAATTGAAACAAAAATTCCAGACTTGATTTTGACATAAAAAACTGTACTTTACATTATGATGTGAGTGATACATAGGTTTTGATATTGACCAAGACTGTTCTAAAACTGTTCAGGAAAGGAACAACTACATCCTGTTTACTACTAGTTTAAGTATCGATACTAGTTTAAGTAGCGATACTAAAGTATCTGGGTCATAATTTTCTGACAATCGAGTGCCTGAAATAAGAAAAAAACTACTTTTCAGAAGTTTAATTTGCCCCTTTCTGGTGTAAACCTAATAAAGCCTTAGATTTTTTCCAGTTTCCATTTTGTGAAGTTAATTTCTCTGGACTTTAATAAAAGCCTCAGAGCGAGGGCAGAGAGCGCGTGTCCATCTCGCCTGGGTTAATAGGATGTTTACCTCAAGCATAACGCCTCGCACCCCTCCGCTCTCCGACCGAGTGCCGCATCCAAGCCAGGAATAATTACTACACAAGGCGTGATTAATTATGGGCCCGCGATATGCCGCTCTCCAACGCCACGAGGGCTAATTAACGCAACGAACAAGACGAGCAGCGAGGGAGTCCGAGAATAACACTGAACGAGTAAAGACTTGGACTAAAAACTTAATAGTAATAACTCAAGGTGATAAAGTGGACAAGTAGATAATGAAACTAGATATATTACGTAGAGTAGGAGGCAGTATTTTCTATTGTCTCAGTTACACTTTTTAAATAAACAATTGCTGATTTGAAGTTAAAGTGCGTATGGCAGGTTTTAATGTTTATCTAATTGTTATTTAGTTTGGTGGGAAACCGTACATCATTCGAGAATCCGTTAGAGAAAAAAGTCAGAATCAGAATCAGAAAAAGGTTTATTGCCATTGTCAATGAACAATATTCATAAACATAGGAACTGGCCGGCATTAAGGTGCAACATAAAACACTGATCAGTAATGAAAACAACATATATGAAATCCAAAGGGCATGCATTAAGAGACAATTTAGAATTACTATAGTATAAAATAAAAATAAAAATAGGCATTACTATGCACACAAGAATTTGAGTTAAATTTACAGTTGTAGTGCAGAAAGTGACAGTGAGTTGCAGTTAAAGTGGCAGGTCTTTAAGAAGTGTTCATGAGTCCAACGGCAGAGGGGAAGAAACTATTCTTGTGGCGGGAGGTTCTGGTCCGGATGGACCATAGCCTTCTGCCTGAGGGGAGTGGCTCAAATAGACCATGTCCAGGGTGAGAAGGGTCAGCTGTGATCCGACCTGCTCGTCCCAGAGCCCTGGAGACGTACAGGTCCTGCAGAGATGGAAGTCTGCAGCCGATCACCTTCTCAGCAGAACGCCGGTCCACCTCCCTCCTGTAGACACAGGTGCAGCAGTTTGTGTACAGGGAGAAGAGCAGAGGGGAAAGTACACAGCCCTGTGGAGCTCCTGTGCTGATAGTCCGAGTGTCTGAGACATTCTTCCCCAGCCGCAGTCACTATTACCGATCCATCAGGAAGTCAGTGATCCACCTGCAGGTGGAGTCGGGCACCTTGAGCTGGACAAGACAAGCTCTTTGTCTTGGAGCAGAGCAGGGAGGATGGTGTTGAAAGCAGAGCTGAAGTCCACAAACAGGATCCTGGCATAGGTTCCCGGGGAGTCCAGATGCTGCAGGATGAAGTGGAGTGCCAGGTTGATGGCATCGTCTACAGACCTGTTGGCTCTGTAGGCGAACTGCAGGGGGTCCAGCAGGGAGGAGGTGAAGGACTTGAGGTGGGGCAAGACCAGGCGCTCAAATGACTTCATGATCACAGACGTCAGCGCCACTGGCCTGTGGTCATTAAGTCCAGTATAAAATAGTAGTAATAATAAGTTGTTGTTGTTGTTGTTGTTGTTGTAGTAGTAGTAGTATATAAGTAGGACCAGAAGCTGTGGGTCTCGTAAAACTAGTAAATGAGTCACATCCATCTCCTCTTGTATGGTACTGCACTGCAGTTCTAGATGGTACTGCAGTTCTAGATGGTACTGCAGTTCTAGATGGTACTGCAGTCCTAAATGGTACTGCAGTCCTAGATGGTACTGCAGTTCTAGATGGTACTGCAGTTCTAGATGGTACTGCAGTTCTAGTAGTACAGACAAAGCAGACGTAACCAAATACAAGCAGAAAACTAGTTGTTTCAGCTCCAAATGTCTATAATACCTATTTAAATAGTGGTAAACACTAATTTCTCCACTTTTGTTGTTCATTTCACCGTACATTCACAATTGTGCAAAGCTAGACCCTCAACAATGTTTTATACAAGTAGCTGTAGTAGAAGACAAGTAATCTACAACTTCAGCGATTGTTTACAACTTGTCTCGCTGTGAGATCTCTTCTGTCGTACGTCTCCTCTTCCTCTGCTCTTATCTGCCTCTGAGCTCCAGGACGTTCTATGTCACGTTCTCCATAAACGACCTGACCTTGACAAAACACTCAGAATTTACAATGTGTCCGTGGTTTAAAGTGCCCATGACAGGTTTTTACGATTTTAAAATTTTGACACTTTATTTGGTGTATTTAAACCTGCTGTACATATGAATTATAGTTTTGCATCAATCGAGTGAGTGTTTGTGGAGAAAACTTTGAAAAATCTGTAGAAAATGACAGGAAGTGACATCACATTTGGTACACTCATTCCAGTCAAAGTTTATGCAGAATTTACACAAAGAAACAGCTTTTTTTGACTCTCTAATTCAACAAAAATAAAGGTGCTCTCATATATTCGTATTTGTCAAATAAAATAAAATAAAAATTCTTGCAATAATAAAATGGCACAATGAAACACATTAGGAGAAAATTATTAAATACAAAGTTATAGATAGAAAAAACTAGAGCAAATTAAAAAAAAAAAAAAAAAAAAAAAAAAAAGAAGCTAAATATTGAGCCCAAAAAATTTTCCTTTTATTTTCATGAACTAAACTGATATTTTCAAAGACTATATCACAAAAATGAGAAAATCTAAACCATATTTGAAGACGCGGCGTAAGAAACACGGATCAAACTATTTAATATCGTCAACTGTGTCACTTGTAGACTTAGTGAGAAGTATAAGACTGTCAAATACACAACTGAAGTAAAAGTACGGCGTCTGAAAACTTGGAGAAATGCATTGAAAATCTTAACAGAGCGCTGAAACTCACGAATAAAGTACGTGGACATGACATCAAACCAGAACGCACTCTCGACATATTGGAGTTAATAATCCTTTTACACACATGTTTTAGTCGATGGAAGTCTTGCAAAAATTCTCAAGGTCGAGCTAAACCGCTGATGTTGAATGTTTTATAGACCTGAGCTTTAGTATTCTGCCCGGGCTCCGAGCTTCCCGCTTTCAGGACTGAGAATGCTGAAAAAACGTAAATAAAATATGAATAAATATGGAGGGACTGTGCCAACGAGAGGCAATGATTTGTGAAAATAAAATGAGAAATGAAAATGTGTCTGTCCTACAATCCTCAAAGTCACGTCTGTGGGTCGTTTCACACTTGTCCTGGTTTGGTCCTGCTCTAGTCCAGGTTTGGTCCTGTTCTAGTCCTGGTTTGGTTGCTCTAGTCTGGTTCTAGTCCTGGTTTGGTCCTGCTCTAGTCCTGGTTGTTTGTTCCTGTTAGTTTCCTGTTCCTGGTTTGGTTCTGCTCTAGTCCTGGTTTGGTGTTCTAGTCCTGGTTTGGTCCTGTTCTAGTCCTGGTTTTGTCCTTTCTAGTCCTGTTCTAGTCCTGGTTTGGTCCTCTTCAAGTCCTGTTCTAGTCCTGGTTTGGTCCTGTTCTAGTCCTGGTTTGGTCCTGTTCTAGTCCTGGTTTGGTCCTCTTCCAGTCCTGGTTTGGTCCTGTTCTAGTCCTGGTTTGGTCCTCTTCCAGTCCTGGTTTAGTCCTGTTCTAGTCCTGGTTTGGTCCTGTTCCAGTCCTGGTTTGGTCCTGTTCTAGTCCTGTTCTAGTCCTGGTTTGGTCCTCTTCCAGTCCTGTTCTAGTCCTGTTTGTCCTGTTCCAGTCCTGGTTTAGTCCTGTTCTAGTCCTGGTTTGGTCCTGTCTCAGTCCTGGTTTGGTCCTGTTCTAGTCCTGGTTGTCCTGTTCCAGTCCTGGTTTGTCCTGTCCTGTTCTAGTCCTGGTTTGGTCCTGTTCTAGTCCTGGTTTGGTCCTGTTCCAGTCCTGGTTTGGTTCTGTTCTGTTCTAGTCCTTGCTTGGTCCTCTTCCAGTCCTGGTTTAGTCCTGTTCTAGTCCTGGTTTGGTCCTCTTCTAGTCCTGGTTTGGTCCTCTTCTAGTCCTCTTCCAGTCCTGGTGTTGGTCCTGTTCTAGTCCTGGGTTTGGTCCTCTTCCAGTCCTGGTTCTAGTCCAGATGTATTTAGTTTAGTTCCTGCTTTAAGTAAATAAACTACACAGAAGTCACAATCACAAATAAATCAAGAAAAATATCCTGAAAAACGACAAATACATTCCATCTTTTAATCAAACCCATTTTAGTCCGAGTGAAAACCTGGTCTAAAAGTGGATTCATGGACCCTCATTCAGCGTTTGCCACTTTAATACAAACAATGACCACAGCCCGTTCTGTCTTACTCTTCAATAAATGACGGAATTTAAGCGTTAAACCATTTTCAAATGAACACGGATTTAACACTTTTGGAAGCTTTCTGTGAAGGAGCGACGCACAGACTCGTTAAAAAACACAAATAAAACGCAAATATATTTAAATATTAGTATCAGTATTAGATAACTTTCGCAATCACAGCTGAGCGCGCCGGCATTTTGCCTTCAATATATAGCATTTCAGGACTCGCACTGTTGTGATGTTTTATTTGGGACGTGTTTTATCTTTGAAAAGTCCCACGCCAAAAAATCCATTCATAAATTTGCCGTGAATTTTCGGCCCCTAAGCCCACCGGCATGGAACAATATATTTGAATTTAGGGCTCAATATTACATAGTTAGTTTGTATTTCTGCAGTAAATAAGTTTTGCATTTTGCCACTTCTTCATTACATCCCACGTTCTCTTAATGATTGCGTCCAATTTGGCAAAGGGTTTACGGGGACTGTCCTGCTCCTCGGTGGTCTACAGAAGTGGCATGAGTTCTTCCTGCATGATCAGCGGTCCTTTGTGCCCCTGATTGGAACACACCGCCGCTTTCTCTCGCTCTCTCTGGCCCCATTGCGTCGCCTCTCTTCGCTCTCGTCTTGTCAGCCTCTCTAATGGGACGTCTTGCTTATGGAAATGCCCTCCACCTCTGCCCCCCCCCCCCCCCCCCCCCCCCGCGACACATCCGGGCGCTTTGACAGGCGAAAGGCGCGCGGGCCGGCGGCAGAAGAGGCATTAGCAAAAAACACGGGGAAGGCTAAATCCCATTACAGGGCTTCTCATTAAAATATATATTAGATTACTCCGATGCCGACCCGCTAATTTACCTTCAGGGTCCCGTCCCACGAGAGCGCTTTGTGCGAAATGACAATGGTTTATCGGGACCGCGCTGGAGTCGCCGTCGATTTGTCTCGAGAAGTAACAGGCGCTGGGTAATAAACGGCAGCGGTGAACCCGGTTTGTTGCGTTGGGATTCATCAAACGTGTCGTAAAAGAAGGGAGCAGGTAATGTTGGGCCATTTGAGGTTTTAGCTAATGAGTTTGAGCAAATTGGACCGTGGCAATTTTAATTTTCCTGCGCTGATCGTTTACGGACGAGACGGGGGGACGGTTCTCTAAAATGAAATAAAACTAATCCCAAACAAAGCCAGAGTGGATGAGACATGCGTGGCTTTGCTCCAGGTTTTTTTTTTTTTGGTACAGAATTTAATTGAACGGTTCAATTAGCTGATTGGAGCAATGATCGTTATAGACACACATTTGGTTAATTGCACAGCCCTGATTTCACTTCAATGTATTATTCAGCAGATGTGGGCAGATGATTGAATTATTTATATCCTCGTGTGAATGTTAAGTTTGTTTTGACGATATTTTATTGATTATTTATTTATTAACGTTCATGAAAAAAAACATTAAAAAAATAAAATAATGATTAAACAGAACTGCATTTAAAAGCTGAGACAATGTTCATGGGATTCTCACTTTTTGTTTTGTTTTCTGTTGTTGTTTTTTTGATGAAGTGAAAGGAACCAGCCGACAAAGTTTCAGTCCAGTTTGAAAAGTGTTCCGAGCTGTGGGAGCAGCATGACAGAATGCTCGCTTCCCCAAATCAGTCTGCACTCTTGGGAAAAAAGTTATGCGAGTATTTGAACACTATATAGAGTATATAATTATAAAAAAAGTGCTTCAGAAAGATGAAAATGCCAAAAACGGATGTTGTAATCTTCCGAATAAGTAATTTGTGATATTTCTGCACTTTTGTGTGTAATTTTATCGCATTTTTAAATGTGTCTAATACTTGACTCTCAACAGAATCATTTAAAGACCTGTTTTAGCAGATATTTGTCACAAAATATTGTTTGAATATTGTTATCAGGATGCTGATCGATGTCTGATCGAAGAAATAAAAGTATTAACGCCAAAAAAATGACGATTAATGACAAAAATCTGCCATGTTTTTTGTCAGCCGTGGAGATCCAAATATTCCTAAATACATTAAACACACTACGGTGTCAGAATACTTTTGAATTAACGCTTTAAGTTTAGTAGTCAGTATCCAAATTTCCATCGATTCAACAATAAACTAAAGTCTCCCCAAGCTCTACATCGCCTCTTTTATTCTGTCTCTCTTTTTAAATTTCCAAAAACATCTCAATCCGAACACCTTCATCTCCAAAACCTCGACAAACAGATCCTATACGTTACGACCTTTAACCCCGCGCACGCCTCTCACAAACCGTCACACAGTCAACGCAAAAGCCTGGAATATTCAATGTCACGGCTGCGTAATCACTATTGGCATTATTATTACGGCACAACATTTTATCCGTGACGAAAAGTGACTAATGATAAATACTCAAGTTATTGTAATTATTAATAAGAGTTGATTTTCCGGGTCATTTGAGTGCGTTTTGAAACATGCACTTTCACTTGTTCATGGCTGTAATTGTAATCAGCTCCATTTAAAATCATGGGTGCAATTTGTCACATTTTTAACATATTTCGGGCCAGTGACGTCGCCAAACCAAGTCATTTTGGGCAATAAAACACTCGTAATTGAATGAGTAAATGAAAGATCGACAAGTTTAAACCCAACTGTGGAACATTCCCGCCCAAGCAAGAACATTTTCACGAGACAAACGGGTGACGGACCCTCCAGAAAACGTTTACAACTAAATCAGTGGCTCTATTTTCTGTTGAGGAGAGAAAAGGCAGAAGGTACAAACTGGCCTAAGATGCTTGAGCAGCGAAAGATGGCGCGGGTGGGACGCCAGGGGGACTCCACTGTCAGATTACTGTTGCCACTGGGGCATAAATCGGTTGTAATGCCATCTACACCAGGTTCAGTCTGTTGCAGGTTCACCGTCGAAATAATTACATTACATTATTACATACAATGTTTGGTCATGATAATTGTGAATAAAACATCCTTGTAAAAGAGTAAAATGATTCTCTTTTTTCCATAAAGTTGTAGACGCAGCAGTTTGTGACAAAACGATGTTGTGTGCCGTCTGAAAGTGCCAAACATTTTACTGATCGCGTCGCAAACTCAGAATAAAGAGCCGGATGTACGACACGTTTGGGAAAGTCTCGTGAGATGTTTGTCCACGCCGAATATTAGCGACGGGCCGAAAGTTTTGTGAGCGCTAAAGTTGGATTTAAAGACTTGCTCCTTTGACGGTTCGAAAATCAGATTCAGATTCGATGCGTGGATCGTTCATTTCTTCATGTCCGAGTGCATTGGTAGAAACACTGGCGACACATTGTTCTTGTGAAGCCCTCTGCTCCTCGTGCTCCTCGTGCTCCTCGTGCTCCTCCTGCTCTTCCTGCTCCTCCTGCTCCTCGTGTTCCTCGTGCTCCTCGTGCTCTTCCTGCTCCTCCTGCTCCTCGTGTTCCTCCTGCTCTGCTCCTGCTCCTCCTGCTCCTCGCTCTGCTCTCGTGCTCCTCGTGCTCCTCGTGCTCCTCCTGCTCTTCCTGCTCCTCCTGCTCCTCCTGCTCCTCCTGCTCCTCCTGCTCCTCCTGCTCCTCCTGCTCCTGCTCCTCTGCTCCTCCTGCTCCTCGTGCTCCTCGCTCCTCCTCTGCTCCTGCTCCTCCTGCTCCTGCTCCTCTTGCTCCTCTGCTCCTTCCTGCTCCTCCTGCTCCTCGTGCTCCCTCGTGCTTCTTCCTGCTCCTCGTGCTCCTCGTGCTCTTCCTGCTCCTCCTGCTCCTCCTGCTCTTCCTGCTCCTCGTGCTCCTCCTGCTCTCCTGCTCTTCCTCGTGCTCCTCTCCTGCTCTTCCTGCTCCTCCTGCTCCTCGTGCTCTTCCTGCTCCTCCTGCTCTTCCTGCTCCTCGTGCTCTTCCTGCTCCTCGTGCTCTCCTGCTCTTCCTGCTCCTCGTGCTCCTCGTGCTCTGCTCCTTCCTGCTCTTCTGCCCTCGTGCTCCTCGTGCTCTTCCTGCTCCTCCTGCTCTTCCTGCTCCTCGTGCTCCTCCTGCTCCTCCTGCTCCTCCTGCTCTTCACACAGGCCCTGATCGCTGCAGAAAAAGGCAGCTCTGACAGCCCCCTTCACCTGAGACTATGTTTGCATTCGATGCGTCGGGTTTTTTTGGCACGCGATCCCGCCGGCTTCGCTTTGCCGGACGGATCGGGCCGCACGTCGCTTCTGCCACTGCCAAGAATCTGAAATGTTCTTGGCTTGTTCAGAGATTTTGATGACAGTACGAGGGAATGATACAGGGAGGCGACGGCAACAGGAGAGACGAGGAAGAGCGCTGTCCAGGAACTCAAATGAAAAGCTTTGATATGTATAAGAAAATAAGAAGTTGTTATAATGAAGGAATTAAATTATTATAACCCTTTGACTGACATCACAGTCAAAGGTCACACATTTTGTATCGCTCTCCAGTCTTCTTCACTTTGTGCCATCCATCCATTTCCCCTTTTTTTCCATATGGTTCATTTGGTCTTGGGAGCACCTACTTTAGATGCTTATTTAAGTGAGAATCCATCCAAAGTTGGACAATATCAGGACAATCTGGATACTGAAGCGCGTTAAGACCTTCAGTATCCAGTTCGACCTCCCCCGGCAGCCAACAGCGACAGAAGGTTTGGACTAAGCTGTCGTTACAAAGCTTATACATCAGAAATTTCAAGGGGAGTAATATCTGAAAAGTATACAAATGCATCAATGACCTGGAGAGACAACCTACAATAAAAATACATTCAAATTAAATGTTGGAAAAGAGAGTCATTTTATTTTGACGGACGAAGAATGGGAAAATGCATGCACTTCACAATGGAGGAGCACAAAATCACATGTTTGGAAGGAATTTGTGACCTGTTTTTTTTTTTTTTTTTTTTAATAACACCATGTCAAAGTGCTCATCATTCAGAGGGAGGGGCTGAATGTGGGAGAAATTGTGGATGCCAGAAGGCTACGGATGTCAAGATTATTCGGTCAATCAATAATCATGCTTATTCCGGTCACAATGTAATAGTCAGAATCAAAAAATAATAATTGTGACAATTGTAGAAGAAAAAGTCTTTTTAGTCCATGAAATAGACTAAAATGTAACAACTTTTATTTCATCCGGCAATGAAAGAAAATGAAAGATTTCTCCGTCGTTTGGTCAGTAATCATCTCAGTAATTGTGAATAATTGTATATAATAATTTAATACCGTATTTTTCGGATTATAAATCGCAGTTTTTTTTCATCGTTTGCCCGGGGGTGCGATTTATACTCTGGTGCGACTTATGTGAGAAATTATTAACAAATATTACATAATTTCACATGTTATTTTCACACTAAACCGCAAGAGGGCGCTCTAGGCCTGTGTTGATGAGTCTGACGTAGAAGAGGAAGCGGCGCATCATCTACCTCCAGAGTTGGGGGAGTTGTTTAAAAGTGACACCGAGGATGAAGATTTCATTGGATTTAGTGATTTGGAGTGAAACTGATAGTTTGGAAAACTTGTTAGCATGTTCTTTATGCTAGAGTTATCTGAATACCTCTTAATATGTTACGTCGTTACTGACATTACCAGTCATGTAACGTTAGTATACCGTACACTTATTCAGCCTGTTGTTCTTTATTTTATTTTTATTTTAAATTGCCTTTCAAGATGACATGTATGTTTTTGGTGTTGGATTTTATCAAATAAACTTCCCCCAAAAATGCGACTTATACTCCAGTGCGACTTCTATATGTTTTTTCCTTCTTAATTATGCATTTTTTGGCTGGTGCGACTTATACTCCGGAGCGACTTATAGTCCAGAAAATACGGTAATCGCAACGCCAACATTTGATATTGTGACAAATATTGCACCCAACGTATCGAACTACACGTCAAAATCAGCGTATTAGCCGCTTTTGTATTGGTCGGAGCCGCATTTAGAGTGATTCATGCGTACGTGAGTAATCTTTACACTCCTGCGGACAAAACGCCTTTGCTTTGACAGTCTCACTTTCACCGCTCCGCTTACATCACTCTGTAATTTTGTTTTGTTTTAACGGTGACACGCGCAGGATTTGGCACCCATTTTGACACAGATGAAATTAAAAAGACCGACTGCTCGCGCTCCAAAGGCAATGCGCGGTAAAGGGGACGCTCAACCCGGAAGCGGACATGTTTTTTTAGTTATTTTAGATCAGTATTTGTACATAAGAAATCCAAAATATAACATATAATGAGTCATGGGTGTCATAAGTATACAGTAAACAAAAGCACAATAGGTCTTTAAGAACACATAACACAAATATATCACTGTAATATCATGATGTGGAGATATATTGCACAAGCAGAATATTTCACATGATTCCTCTGTTAAACCATTACCGTCTCAATCTGTTTACTAAAATACACATATATTAAAATAATCAACACTGTGAATGTGCGAGAAAAGAAAACATGCATTGTAAAGCTACACAAATATGCCATAAATACAAATACACATTGTACACATTGACCAAAAAACACTCAATGACAACAGTAAGTAATGTCAGTAATGTAATGTAAACTTTATCATCATGTATCTCAATATTTTGGCAAAACCCCGGAGATGAATGGTCATACTTTTGCCTGCCACATCTCAAACAAATATTTAGAACACCTATAATATATCGTAGGCAATAGTGGAAATAGTGCTGAAAGTTTTACTCAAGAAAAAGTACATTTAAACATGGCTAAAAATGCCCTCAATTATAAGTACTGCTGCCAAAGTAAAAGTTACTAACCAACATTTTATGCAATTTTAGCAGCATTTTAGATCATTAAACAGTTTAAATCTGAATGATGTTGTTTTAAACCAGGGGTGTCCAAACTGTAGCCCGGGGGCCAAATGCGGCTCTCAGACCAATTTTTTTTGGCCCTCAGGCTTGACCCAAACAACAAAAAGTTGTACTTTTTCTGTAAAATTGGAAAAATTCAAGCATTTAGATGTTATACCAACCTCATATTAATGTTCCAAGTCTTGTTAAAACGTGTGGAGGCCCATCGAAACTGTGTCAAATGTTGAATGATTCACTTCATTGTCGGGTTGTCTGTGGCCCTCTGCTCCGTGTAAGTTTCAAAATGCGGCCCTCTGTGAACAAAAGTTTGGACCCCCCTGTTGTAAACCACAATCCACGACCAGAAATAGAAGTTTTCCGTCCCTCGACCTAAAAACACACTCAGTTTCCCTTTAACATCCACATCTTCTCTACCTCATTTTCCTCCTCAAATCTATTTCAATCTCAACCCGACTTTATATGAGAAACGTGAGCAGCCTCATGTGATCGAACTCAACCCTCAACAACGATCTGCAGAACAGCAGCCTCCAGATATGCATCTTACTTTCCTAGACTTTATGGACAGAAACCACTTCCCATAAATTCATCTGACGTAATATTAGTGTTTCGATGCAGTCATTTCAAACGCAATTTCAAAACTGAGGAAACGGTTCAACGCTCGTTACTGGTTTTAATACCACCGTGACAATAAAAACACTTTAGACAACAGAAGGACATTTTCAACATAAATACTCATAATCTGATATAGATTCATGCGAAAACAAGTTAATCTACTAATAATCGTGATTATTTCAGTCAAAATATAATCGTACAAAATTATAATCGTGACAGTTTTAGAAGAAGTGCTCATTTTTTAAATTCAATTTATAGAAAAGTGACCATTTTCAAACTAATTAAGGTCTTTTTGAGTTCAATTAAAAGAATTGTGACCATTTTAGAAGTAAAATTAGGTCCGTTCTGCTCAGCGTTTCCTAAATTAAATTATGAAGTGCTGTTTTATCTTGCAGTTTATGTCAAATTGATCATTCAGGAAGTTTGAGTTCATAAAACAGGAGCGGTAATAATCGTGAATAATCGTTGTGATGGTGACATCCCTGATCGCAACCAAACGAACAATCATTGCCTGGACTTTGTGGACCGCGTGCTAAAAAGAGGTTTTAATGGATCAGACAAAGTAGTAGTTACAGCTGAATGACGCCGTTTTTTTGGATGAAAATAACACTTTTGTCTGTAAGTATACTCAGTCAACTGCAATTTCAGCTTCATCTGGGGAAAATGCAGTGTAAATATCATATTCACGGATAAATAAATCAAAAATATATAAATAATAGCGCATTGGTCACGATCAAACTTTTAATTTGCTCTCAATCGATCTACCTATGCAAATAAAAGTAGTAGTAGTCATAGTAGTAGTAGTAGTAGTAGTAGTAGGACTCCAACTGGCTTCCTCCCATTAAATTATAATATCCATTTCTTGGCTTTTGAAAACAACACATTTTCAACTATTTGTTCTGTTGTTCTCTGATTGGCAGAGAGCTCAAACCTTGAAAGCAACAAAGCTGTGATATCATAAAGGCTGTGACACATAAGACGTGTGGACACGCATCTGGAGCTGCAAAACCAGCTCTTGTACGACCACAAACATCATGAAAAAACATCATCAAAATAAGCATGGAGAAGCAGCTTAACCAGCGCGTAAAACACAGTCAGATGTAGAGCCCTGAAACGATCGCGAAATCCCCGCGTTTCTGTCTGACGTCGGCGGCGCGGAGCAGGGGACGGAGCCAAAGGTGATGAGGAGGAGGATGAGCAACAGACAAACAAACAAACAAACAAATAACACACACACACACACACACACACACACGCTCTGGCGCTTTGTGGACGCTTCACACAAATGGAAATGAGCATTGTCCCGGCGCGATGGAGCTCCGGATGCGCGCAAAGACAAGCGGCGGCAGCAGCGGCAGAAGAAGCGGCAGAAGAAGCGGCAGCAGCGATCCCAATGCGGAACAAGGCAAGACACGGGGTCTCCGGGTCTCCCCAGTGCAAACACATCATTCATTATTAGTCCAATGTAGCTGCAGCTTTCACACGGACAAGGGACAGAAGGTTTGGAGCCGCTACTCACCGTCACGCCGCCGCAGCTCCTCTTCTTCTTCTTCTTCCTCTGCTTCTTCCTTTTCACGCCACCGTTAGAAAAAGGGCATTGTTAGATTCCCGTGGCACTCCTAATCAGCACAAGTCGCTCCGACCTCTGCTGGTGTCATCTAAGAGCGCGGCGCTGGTGCCGCTGGTGCCGCTGGTGCGCCTTGGACTGTCCATTTTTCCATTTCCACAACAGTCCGCACGCACACGACCCGCCTCCGGGCAGCGGGATTGGCTCCCGGGCTCCACGACGTCTTCGCCTCGCCGTAAAGGAAAACACGCACATCTGGGAGAGAGAAGGGAGGGACGGCGTGTGTGGGGAGAGGGAGGGGGACAGCGTGTGTGGGGAGGGGAGGGGGGACGGCGTTGTGTGGGGAGAGGGGGGGGGACGGCGTGTGTGGAGAGGGAGGGGGGGACGGCGTGTGTGGGAGAGGGAGGGGGGACAGCGTGCAAGAGGAGAGGGGGGGCAGCGTGCAGGAGGAGAGAGAGGGGAGAGAGAGAAGGGAGGGACGGCGTGTGTGGGGAGAGAGAGGGAGGAACGGGGTGTGCGGAGAGAGAGGGGGGGTACAGCGTGCAAGAGGAGAGAGAGGGGAGATACAGCGTTCATGAGGAGAGAGGGGAGAGAGAGAAGGGAGGACGGCGTGAGTGAGGAGAGAGGGGGGCAGCGTGCAAGAGGAGAGAGAGGGAGAGAGAGAGGGAGGGACGGCGTGAGTGAGGAGGGGGCAGCGGGCAAGAGGAGAGAGAGGGAGAGAGAGAAGGGAGAGACAGCTTGCAAAAAGAGAGGGGAGCGAAAGAAGGGAGGGAAAGCGTGCAAGAGAGAGAGAGGGGAGAGACGGGTCAAGAGGAGAGAGAGGTGGAGACAGGGTGCAAGAGGAGAGAGAGGGGGAGACGGGTGCAAGAGAGAGAAAGGGGAGAGACGGGTGCAAGAGGGGGAGACGGGGTCAAGAGGAGAGAGAGGTGGAGACGGGTGCAAGAGGAGAGAGAGGGGGAGACGGGGTGCAAGAGGAGAGATGGGGGAGACGGGTGCAAGAGGAGAGAGAGGGGAGAGACGGGGTGCAAGAGGAGAGAGGGGAGACAGGTGCAGAGGAGAGAGAGGGGGAGACAGGGTGCAAGAGGAGAGAGAGGGGAGAGACGGGTGCAAGAGGAGAGAGAGGGGGGAGTGAGAGGGAGAGAGAGAAGTGCTACACATTTATGACTCTTGTTTATGTTTATTACATCTACAGCTACAGTGAAATGTTTTAATATTTGTAACAGGTTTCAGATGGTTGGTCCTTGTGTCAAGCTGGCCACTTCAACCAATCAGGGACCAGACATCAGTGTTTAACCTCTGACCTCAGGAGGATTTAGGGCCGTAAACTAAAGGCCTGAAAGTCTTTTTTGGACCAAACCTACTTTTAGAGTCTCTGCCTTTTCCACCTTCTTGTGTCAAAGCAGTTTTACGTCACGTGACCAGAGTAACGATAACGACCTTCTCCTAAATAATTATAATAAAATAGCGGTCGTTAACTCACGTTTTTAGGTTACGCTGCAGGAAAACACTGACAGATTTAATTTTTTGGGGACAGCAAAAAGCTCTTTTCAATGTATAGCAATTAATCTAAGAAGATTTCTGAGAAGACTGTAATTTAGCAACTAGAGTTTTACGGACAGTTAAGTTTAATTGCGTAACTCCAGCTCAAAAACAACGTATTGTAGCCTAATATAAAGGGAAAATGTGCATTGGCAACATAATTAGGCTGTGAAATTAGATCACAAACAAAAAGCAAACAAAAAGCTTCACAATTGTTTTTTTTTACAGTCTTATATTCGGTGTAGGATCCTTAAAATTCGAACATTTGGATTGGCTACACCGGTTTTACGCTCCTTTCTTTGTGTCTGTATGCTATGCTATGCTATGCTATGCTATGCTATGCTAACACGTTTAAGCTACGCATTCATTCTAAACTTAAACGTGAATAGCTCGTGTTTGATGAATCCAAACTTCATTATTGACACAGTGTTAATTGCGTTAATTGTTACGCCTTTTCGGGGACGTGTGCGTCTGAAACCCGAGCGCGGCCTTTGTCTGATACTTGCGACTGACAGCTTTGCGTTGCCATGGGTAACGTTGTCATTGCTGTTGCCGTGGCGCCATCTGGTGGTAAACACGAGTCATTAAACATTTTGTGTCGCGTTGTCTGCTTAATATAATCTGCTGCATGTGATTAAAATAGATTAGAAATCGTGTGTTTTGGTCCAATTTACAGAACATGAAGAGAACAAAGAACATAATCTAACGCACTGTTTCCCATCTAGGGGTACGGGGACCTGGGGGAGCACTTACCAGGGGGTCCTTATGGTTTCCGATTTTGAAAGAAGGTGAAATTAAGTAGTATTTGAATTCAAAATGTTGATTGTACTACATTTTATATGAATCCTTTGGAAGATAATTAAAATAATAAAATATAATAATAACCGACAATATAACTACTATTGTAAACAGATTAATTGTGCCCAAATTTGGGGGTACTCGGAGTGTGAGAAAAATAATATAGTGAGCTCTTTCTTTGTTGCTTGGAATGTTCCACAGTAAGGTATTAAACTTGGGCTCTCTATCGTGCATTGAGTTAATCACACATGTTTTATAGATTAAAATAATAATTAAAAATAGTTTAAAAATATGAATATTGAGATCTGACGTGACCTGAATCTTGGCCTGGTGGATCAGTTTGCCTGCATGGAAAAAGACAACTTTAATACCAGACTATGGAACATTGGGTAAGGAAAAATAATAGACAAACAGGGGTGGCAGAGATTTTTCACAGCTCGTTTTGGTTTTGGGAGCTGATTTAAAACGAATTGTCAATACGCCTGTAATTAATCAATGCCGTCTACATTCATACAATTATACATTATTTCAAATGTAAAATAAATACATAAAAACAAGCCAAAACAAACGGACCATTTCACCTTTAAAATAAGTTTTTATTTTGTATTTATTCATTTATTTTTATTGACAAATCCATACAATTCATTTTTATTACCACATTTTTCCTCAGCTTATTCTTTGTAAATGCTTTGCATATTTATTTTTTGCAAGTGCTATTTTCAAAGAGGACTCCAGGAAGATAGTGACATTTAAATCGGCATCTTACAATTTATCTTACATCCAGGAGATAAAAATAGAGCCTAATAGTGAAAAATTAGACTTGAAAGCGTCAGTGTTACGCTCACCTTTTTCCCCGTTACATCCAGGAGGTGGCAGTAGTGAGTCCTTTTGTAAATCACGCCGCAGAGGAAGAGCGAGAGTTACAAAAACAAGCGCAAACTGCACCTCATGATCCCGGGCCAGGACAGCTTCACTGGGCTTATTCTGCGGCTCGTCCTGCTGTTTTATCGATTTTAATCTGTCTGAGTGGTTTTTACCCTCGTTATAGTAAGTATTTAGTCTTTTATCTTGCAGATTTGTCAGCACGTGGCAGCCCGAAAGTGAACAGAATGTAATGTAAACACTGTCTCCGGTGCTGTTGATTAAGCAACAAAAGTGCATTATGTTTGCGTGTGTCAATAGTACAAATAATCACGTATTCTTGAGTTATTTGGGAAGTGTTGTCTGACTATATTCGTCCCATAAACATAACATTACTATAGGACCTACTAGGCTACTAAGTTTGCATTTACTACCACAAATTATATATTTATTATTATTATTATTATTATTATTATTATTATTATTATTATTATTATTATTATTATTTTTTAGACGATACAATGCAATTTTCACCTCAAAACAAGAGGCTAGATCTTTTCTTTTAATATTACTGCGTTCTTTTATTTTGTATTTCTGAGTCTAACTTTGTCCTTTCTGTGTGATTGATTTATTATTATTATTATTGTTATTATTTATTTT
This sequence comes from Chaenogobius annularis, assembly GCA_015082035.1. Classification (NCBI taxonomy): domain Eukaryota; kingdom Metazoa; phylum Chordata; class Actinopteri; order Gobiiformes; family Gobiidae; genus Chaenogobius; species Chaenogobius annularis. Next base: position 253,853 of record BJKM01000643.1, read on the forward strand.
ATTTTTTTAATTTGATAAATAATTAAAAAAGAATAAATAAAATAAATAATTCCAGTACAAGTTTTAGTCTCAATTAGTCTTCGTATCATATTTGACCACCCACACTGCCCTATGCTGCTGTTGGGAACAATACTGTGAACATGTATTTTACCTGCATTAAAGTGTTATTTGTAACATATTCTTGTGTTCCATGGTCCATCAGTACTGTTTTCTGAATATTGTAACTTTAAGTCGTTTCTTTTAGTCTAGTTTAAAGTCACAGTGTGGCGTTAAAACTGCTTGTTGCGAAAAACACCAGTACACTTTCTCGAAGTTACTGTAGCTTTCTGAATATGAATTTTCGGTTTGTATTTTGTTATTTCAAATCACTGACCGCTGTTTGTGAATGAAGTGACATATTAAAATATAAACACAACGAATTAATAAAAAGGAGCAGAATGAAGAGCAAGCTTATTTTATCTGCCCACTTTTTCATCTTCTATTTAACACTGCTCACACTGTTGTCTGTTCTTCTGATACGTATTTATTTAAATCTTTATTCGTCCGTCATTAGAGCAGTGCTACAGCAGCATGTTGTCCGCACAAGAAAACCGCGTCATGGCCCCTGAAGAATGGGAAGAACGATGGCAACAAGAAAAGATCGGCTTCCATCAACCCGTTGTCCACAAGTAAGACGGTCGACGAAAAACGAATTTTTAAAACAGAAAAAAAGAATAAAGAACATTAAGAAAAATAAAGACAAAAATGAGAAAAAGACCACTCTAAAACTGTTCAGAAAGCTCAAACGTTGTCATATTTCTGTGATTATTTTCGTTACGCTTGTGTTGCGCAGGATGCTGGAGGCCCACATCCATAAAGTGGTTGCCGGGCGAACGGGAGTAAAGTTCTTCTTCCCTCTTTGTGGGAAAGCCGTGGACATGAAGTGGTGAGTTCAATCTAGGCCTGTTTTTTTTTTTTTTTTTTAATCGGAGGTGTTTTTATTCGTCCCATTTGAAATTAAACTTCGAACGTTGATATTGGCAAATCGTCTTGGCACTTGCAGTATTTGAGGCAAAAAAAAATGTCATCTTCAACAGCAAACTACAAAATACTTCATCGTACAAAACCTGCAAATTAATTAATTGACTATGAATAAGAATTAACAAAAATATTAAGTTTAAAAGCTGTACTGTGAACCAAATCATGATTTTTGTAGGCCTTTAAACATGTTTACTTTGACATTTCTCATGTTTCAGAACCAAAAATAATGCGTGTACTGAATACTACGCATTACATTCTATCAGTCAGACGTTCCCTCATCAGGATTTGGTGTTGGTTATTACCGTGGGGGGAAACTAAAGCTGTTTTTAACGACTTAAATGTCCAGAATGACTGTAAAACTGTGTGTTTTGAGGTTCAGAGCTCAAAATGCATCTGCAGACACGTTTTGTGATGTGGGAACAATGTCGAATCCCTGTTGGAAAGTACAAACTCACGGTTGTTTTCTGCGCCACGCTCAGGCTCGCAGACTTGGGCCACTCCGTGGTCGGCGTGGAGCTGTCAGAAAAAGCCATTCGACAGTTTTTTGGAGAAAGCGACATGAGCTACAGCGAGGAGCCTGTGCCGACGGTCCCCGGAGCCAAAGTGTTCAGGGTGAGTGCGTGAGGCTCGTGAACGGGACGTTTGGGGTTCTGCCTTGGTGTCAATCATGTGGTCTTTTCCCCTGATATAGAGAAATATCAACAAAAAAAAAATGGCCTTTTACATTGTGTTTGTATAGATGTCAAGATGATTCGGTTTATCGATAATTGTGATTATTTAGGTCACAATATAATGGTTAAAAATGATCATTGTGACAGTTTTTGGAAGAAGAATAAGGTTTTTTAAAATTCAAATGATCGACACATTTTGAACTAAATTAAGTATTTTTTTAAGTTTAATTAAAATAAATGTGACGATTTTAGAAGCTAAATTAGGTTGTTTCTGCTCAGACTTCCCTAAATGTAAAGTGGTTTTTTTTTTTTTTAAATCTTGCCGTTGATGTAAAATTAATCATTCAGAAAGTTTGACCTCATAAAACAGGAGCGGTGATGTGTTAAGAAAAGAAGAAGGAAAACATTTTATTGTTGTTTTTTTTTCAATCATGATGTTAATAATTACAAACAATCGTAAAATCTCTTGTGTTTATTCTCACAATAATCGTTACACTAAAATGACAATAAATAAAAATCGTGGCATCCCTATATGTTTGTAATAAGATATATTTGAACAACTTTATTTGCCCAGCGGCGCCACCGAAACAATCTCCACAATAAAGCTTGGATTGTACTTAGCGGCGACGACGACGACGTTGGCAGTATTTACAGTCCGTGGGGAGAAATCTGAGCTCGCTGCGAGGAAACGCCGCTCATTTCCACGCGGACCGTCTGCGTAGTTGGCAAAAAAATCGACCCCCCCCCCCCCCCTCGAACCAGCGCATTTTCAACATTCTCCGTCACGGGCATGTTTTTGTTTGTCGTCTGACTTGACGCATTTCGAACCCAAGATGACGCGCAGAAGGCCAAGACGGGCTCAATTACGGCAGAAATAAAACATCTTGTTCCACTTCATAAAGTCATCGAGGCGTCAAAGTTAAGACCAGAGCCCCTCATTGTGCCCGGACCCTTGCTCCACAGTCTGACCACTGACTGTTTGACCACTTCATAACATTTAACCCACTTAGAAAGATATGCAATAATGGCTGACAGGCTTAATACTTATTTGAAGTATGTGGAAGGTCCGTTTTCAATCAGAATTCTCCCTGTTTTGGGGAAATAATTCTGGATCTGTCACGATAACGCCACTTTGAAGTACGATATCGCGCTACAGAACCGTAATGCAATAAATCATAGTGTTAAAACTACTTTATGTTACTGACAGAACTGCAGTTAAGTAAGTAACAATCCTCTAAGCCCCTTTAAAAGTTGACAGTATCATTAAAAATACACTGCACAACGCGAATGAGTAACTTTTATGGCTGTGTGTTTTTGTAGAGTCGCAAAGAAAATGTACACGAATGTTGAGCCTCGAAAAAGCATCGTTCCAGCTTAACTTATCCAACGTGGAGTCGCTTGATAGTATACTTATCCACGTGGAGTGTAGTAATACTTAACGTGGAGTCGCTGTAGTAATACTTCTCCAACGTGGAGTCGCTGTAGTAATACTTCTCCAACGTGCGAGTCGCTCGTATGTAATACTTCTCCAACGTGGAGTCGCGTGTAGTAATACTCTCCAACGTGGAGTCGCTGTGGAATACGTTCTCCCAACGTGGCGTCGCTGTGGTAATACTTCTCCAACGTGGAGTCGCTGTGGTAATACTTCTCCAACGTGGAGTCGCTGTAGTAATACTTCTCCAACGTGGAGTCGCTGTAGTAATACTTCTCCAACGTGAGTCGCTGTAGTAATACTTCTCCAACGTGGAGTCGCTGTAGTAATACTTCTCCAACGTGGAGTCGCTGTAGTAATCATGGTGACGGGACAAAGTAATGCCACTGCTTCGTTTGCAGAACGCAGAGAAGACGGTTTCTCTTTACCACTCTGATATCTACAAGTTCTCCAGGTAACGCCTCAGAGTAATGTCAGAGTAATGTCCTAACTAGACTTCCCTGCGTCTGGTTTAAAGTGCCTCTGACAGGTCGGACGACTCATTCAACGCAAAACGCACTTCAGATAAATATATTTAAAATGTTGCTAAAAAGTATTTTAAAAAAGCATCCATGAAAAGCACATTTTTTAGGTTCAAAATTAGACTTCCTGTTTGTAATTGATGACATCACACGAGGAAATTACCCATCAAAAACTCATCTAAAGTCTTATATATGAGAGCGGTTGTGTCGTTTTTGTGAGTAAATTCTGCATAAACGTAAATGACTGGAATGAGTGTCCCTGGTGTGATGTCACTTCCTGTCATTTTCTACAGATTTTCTCACTTTTCTCCACAAATAGCTAATCGATTGGTGTAAAACTATCATTTAAATGTACAGCAGGAATACAAAACGATCCAAATAAAGTTAGAAACATTTTGAAAAACTGTCATAGGCACTTTTAAGTTAAACACTGTGTACTTTTTTGTTTTTTTATCGCTCTGTCTGCAAGTTACATGTGAAATGAATCCGTTTAGTTCCCTGGAGGGTCAGTTCGGGGCCATTTGGGACCGAGGAGCTCTTGTCGCCATCAACCCAAAAGACAGAGCAAAGTAATAATGTTCGTCTTCGGCGCATTTTCCTGTCTTGGTCGTTTTCTTCCGTCAAACGTTCTCTCTGATCTCCTCAGATACGCCGCCCTGATGGTGTCGCTCATGGCGCCCGACTGCAGATACCTTTTGGACACGCTGATCTACAATCCTCAATTATATAAAGGCAAGAGTTCATTTGTTTTTAATTGCAGGTGTTGAACAAAAGTTGAAATGAGCACGTGTTCTCTTTTTTTTTTTTTAGGTCCTCCCTTTTTCGTGCCGGACGAGCAGCTCCTGAGTCTGTTCGGTGAGTTCAGGGACGTGCCGATCGTTGCAAATCTGTTTATAATATTAGCCATTTTAATAACGCTGTAAAGGGTTTTATTATTACGCCAGGGTCCAGTTGTGACGTGGAGCTGTTGAAGGAAGAGGACGCCTTCACAGACAAATCCAAAAACTGGGGCCTGGATTACCTCACGGAGAAAGTGCACCTCCTGGTTTTAAAAGGCAAAACTGGACTTGTTTAGCATTTTCACGTAACGTTTAAAAAAAAAAATGATATCTGACAAGTACTGATGATTCACGCACGTGTTTAAGAATTGTTCGAATCAGGCACTAAATTAAAGGGACCACTGGTACTTTGTTTGGAGTTATCGTTGTTTATTTTTAACTGTGTACTTAAAAAAAACGGTTGATATTTAGTGTTTTAAAGGGGTTTTCACATTGTTGAAAGCAGTTCCTTTTAGTACCACCGGATGTAGTGTCCACAAAGTAGAGGAACCAGGGACTTTTTAGCTCCCGGATTGTGGCAGGTACGTTCCAGTCGGACCAGGAGCCTTTCACTCTTGTTATTTGGTCCTTTTTAAGTTTGCACCTTTTAGTCCTGATTTGTGCCCGCTTTGGTCCTGTTTTAGGCCTGGTTTAGTCCTGATCTAGCCCAGGTTTATTTGTGTTTTAGTCCCAGTTTTGATGCGGCGAATGTGCAACTGTGAACGTGCCAAACCTTATTGATCCTCGATAAGATAAATGACATTGACGCTGGAGCTCCAGTAATGCTATTTTATAATAATTAGAACTGTAATTACAACTTACTAACTGTAGGGGGCTAAGACCTGAATATATTTCTCTTCGTTTAATTCTGTTTGAGGTTTTTGAGAGTCCGTTTCTATAGGCCCGATTTATTTTCCCCTTTGCAATAGTTGTAGAGTGAAAGGGGGTTTTCTTACCCTTTTTTTTTCTTTTCAATTTTTTCTTTTTTTTTCTCATAATAATTGAACATAAAAGAAAAACAAACAGAACACAACCAGAGAGAAAATTATTAAATCAAAATACAAACAGACTGTCAAATCAACTACACATTGAAATCATTACAAAAAAAATCAGTTTCAATAGAAAAAAAACAACACCACCACAAATGTTATTAAAAAACCAAACAAAAACACATTTAAATATAATAATTAAATGCTGCACATTTCGACTTGAGGGTTTATAGTTGTGAACCGTCCTGTGTGCTGTCTGATGCAGGAAATAAAACGACAACAAACACAATTACTTAAACACACATTTGACTGGCAACAGTAAAAGTCCCTCTTTGAGTCCTTCTTTGTAACATGTTAGGTATTAAAGCCTGTTCTGAAGATGACGTGTTATAGTTGTTTTACATGTGAGCGTGTGTGGGCGGCTGTAGTGAGCAGTTTTATACTTTTATTAAACCAACAGAAGCAGCAGTTTGTGGAGCCAGCAGAAGAGGAAGAGGGCGTGGCAAGACAAGCCCACATGAGTGAAAATCCTGTGTCATTGTGAATAGACTTTCTGCTGTGAGAGACACACACGCGAGCTGGACCTGGATTACTCGGTTTTACTTTACTTTGTTTCGATCCGGCTTTGAAGGTTTAGTCGAGCAAAGGTTTGTTTTCAACTTTATCCTTTTCCAAGTGTTTGTTTAGCAGAATTTGATGGAATAAAGAAGTGAATGTTGCTTTTCTCTAACACATGTCCAGCCTCTGCAGACAACATTCACTCTAACAAATAAGTCATATATTAATATATTTAATACTTTTACGTAAGCCTATGTTATTATTGTGGTAAATATTCTAAGATTACAACCCCTCTTCTTCAGCTGTTTTTATAAAAGTATACAACAGCTTTTTATTACATTTGAGCTGAGTTTGTGCTTTTGTTTATTACATAATTTGGCAAAGACATGTGCGCGCGCCATCAACAATCATTAAACAACAACGCTTAGATTAAAACGCCAAAATATGCTTAAATGTTGCGGTGTGCGTAGAGTACAGAAGTCAAGGCTCTTTATTGTGTGAGAGCCGCTTTATAATCCGGTCCTTTCATTTCACCTGGAACTGTTGTGTCCAGGATCCAGCAGCAGCAGCAGGATGTTGGCCGCTCAGGAGAACCAGGTCATGACCCTTGAAGATTGGGAGAAAATGTGGCAGCGAGGAATGACGTGTTTCCACCAGACCACCGTGTACAGGTGAGAATAAACAACAGCAGCCACAAAACAAGAGAATAGTCTTCATCTGACACAGTTTTTGTCTATGTTTTGGTCCACAACTGTCTTCTAAATGTGTTATTTATATACATCTTTATTGCATTTAGCTGTTGTATTTATTGATATTGTCCTGAGCTGAGTTAATGGTCGTCTTCTCTAAATCCAGAGCGTGTAATAGGTTGTGTCCACGTGATAGTTGCAGATGTTTGGCCAGGTTTATCATGCTTAATATCGCTGTAATTACTGGGCCAAAGCTCAGCGTCTCATCTGTCGGCATGAATTAACAAAAGGGAAATGGTTTGTTCGCCGTCGCTTCAGAAAGTTAATTCAACTCCAAACACGTCTTTTGTCGTCAGTTGAAAGGACTTCAGGAGATTAAATACTACGACAAGTTTGTGGAGCCAGTCAATCACTAACGAATAACTGCTCAACATTTTCACCTGCTGATATCGCCCCACTAGAGTTGTCGCAAAACAAACATTTCCAACGTGATGTCGAAACTAAGGAAAATACTCAATTCTCAATACCATAATCGATATCACAAGGATAATTTAAAAAGCCCTTTTTTTTTAGGTCAAGCTTTTAGACAATTTACTGAAATTTTTTGCACAAAATAATAGTTACTTACTTTATTATTATTATTTAATTTGTATTATTTTATTATTATTTATTTTATTATTATTTATTTTATTTTTCTTATTATTATGATTTTTAATTATGATTTTTTTATTTATTATTATTTATTTATTTATTTTGTTATGTATTTTTGTTTATTTAATTTTTTCTCCCCCCATTTATAAGACATTTATTACATATTGTACCCTGTGCTTTAGTGAAAGGTCCCATGGTTGGCAGGTTTTTGGCTGCCACTTCCCTTGATTCTCCTCCAGCTTTTTTTAACGAAGCTATTCTCACACAACCACTGGAAAGAGGCGTTGATGTAGCGTCCTTGCCACATTTATAACTGCACAGGTCTGGTCCAACGTCAGGTATCAAACGCTCTGCTTATAGTGGCACCAGCCTACGTCCATTTCCAAGCTTAAGCGGTCAAATCCAAAACGACAACACTTTTTTGCAGAGCCTAAGACGCAAAAATCAAGTATTTCAACACAGATCACAACTGTAACGCGATCATCGTTGCGTGTTCTACAGTCTCTTCAGCTAAAACGGCTCAATCTGAGTCCGGAACAGTGACCGAAGACACAGAACGCACGACAGAACACGCACTATGGAGACATGTTGTCGTCCGACTGTGGAAAGGGTCAAAAAACGCAACGTAATAACAGTTTTCTGAACCAGGTTTCGATCCAGAGACTCCATTGTCCGAACGCGTTTTGACATCAGAAGCTGAAAAGTTGCGTGAATGATTTGTGTCATATTTCGTACACATTTGCAGCATAAACCTGTGACGGTTTATTCCTTTATGTCTCTAACTCTCACTCACACGTCTAAAAGTGCGTCGCTTTTACCAGGAAGTGTCTTTATGAGGATTATATAAGTTTATATCTGACTTAACGGACGAGTTTGTTCATATCTTCACCTCAAAGTGTCATTTTTACAAGCGCGTTCAAAGTTCCGTTCACTGAATGAGATTCCGTTTTTTGCCACTGAAGGGAATTGTTTGGCAAAAGTGTTCAAAGCTCGAGATCCTTTCAGAACTGCTCACGAAAACTCTCAACGATGTCCTTTTTTTTGTAGCATCGATACTCGCTCTAGTTTCGATACAAGTTCTAGTATCGATTATTATCTGATTTTCGATACTTTTGACCACCTTAATCCTGACTTTGTTCACTTTTTATCACTGAAAACATCTGTGCAGTTGTTGTTCCTCAAAACATGATATATTATTTGACAGTTTTGCGACTTTCAATCATACAAAAGAGCTAAAAAAAAGAAAAGAAAAGTACAATAAATGACGAATTGGCCGGGTTTCACAGGCTGCTGGAGGTCAACATTGACAAAGTCGTCGCCGGACGGACCGGAGTCAAATTCTTCTTCCCGCTCTGTGGAAAAGCCGTGGATATGAAATGGTAAACGCGACCGTAAAAACGCCCCCCTGCGCCGGCCGTCCGCGCACGGAACACTCACACGCCCGCCGTTTGTGACGTCCGCAGGCTCGCCGGCTCGGGTCACTCTGTGGTCGGCGTGGAAATATCGGAGAAGGCCATTCGGGAGTTTTTCGACGAAAGCGGAATGAGCTACAGCGAGGAGCCTGTGCCGAGGGTCCCCGGGGCCAGGGTCTTCAGGGTGCGTCCAGTGCGGTAAAGTCGTTATTTATTGGTAGCTTATTTGCAAACGGACACGATGACACTTTGTATTGCAGAACGCTGAGAAAAGTGTGTCAATACGACTGAGAAATAACATTCGTGAATTATCTGATCTATCAGCTGCGACGTCTACGGCTTCTCCAGGTGACGCCAACTTCATTTTTACGTTCATATGACATGTTTTCTGTCGTGTTTTTTAGTTTGGGGATGTCACGATTTCTGGTTTTAGTGCAACGATTATTGTGAGAATAAAAACATTGCGATTTAACGATTATTCGCGATTGTCAACATCACGACCTGGAACGACAATAAAACCTACAAATGTTTTCCTGACACATCACCACTCCTGCTTCATGAATGCATTCTCTCTCTCCCTCTCTCCCCTCTCTCCCCCCCCCTCTCCTCCCTCTCCCTCCCTCCCCCCTCTCCTCCCTCCCTCCCCCCCTCTCCCTCCCTCCCTCCCCCTCTCCTCTCCCTCCCTCTCCTCCTCTCTGCTCCTCCCTCTCCTTCACGTGTGTGTGTGTGTGTCGCGTGTGTTCATGGTCACCCACTCAAAACTACTGCATTTGTGGTTCTATGTCATTGTTCTTGCATTATGTCACAGTCGAGCTCATGAACTGAAATATAATCATAATCATACATCAAATCTACTCAAATCAAGCCAGTTTATATGAGTAAAGTCCAAATGTGCCCGCTTTAACAGTCCGTTCTCGTGTTAGTTCCCTGGAGGGTCAGTTCGGGGCCATTTGGGACCGAGGGGCTCTTGTCGCCATCAACCCAAAAGACAGAGAAAAGTAATGTCCGTCGTCAGCGCATTTCCCTCTCGTTGCTGTCGTCGTTTGCCTTTCACAAGCGTTCTCTCGAAACCCCCTCAGATACGCCGCTCTGTTGGTGTCACTCATGGCCCCCGACTGCAGATTCCTCTTGGACACGCTGATCTACAATCCTGAGCGATATCCCGGTCCGTTTCCATCCTCGTACGATTAAATGAACGGCTTCAACGTCGTCATACTGTGATTAACTTTCCTCTTTCATGCTTGTAGGTCCTCCGTTTTTTGTCCCAGATGAACAAGTCCGGCGCTTGTTTGGTGAGTGTTCGATCAGATGTGATAAAGTCCTTTGTGCCTTTGTTACCGTGACGTGTGGTTTCCAGGGTCGACTTGTGACATTGAAGCGTTACAAGAAGAAGACGCTTTAACGGAGGACTTTAGAAACTGGGGCATGGACTTCCTCGTTGAGAAAGTGCAGCTCTTAGTTCGCAAAAGCTAATGAAGAATTGAGAGTTATTGTCATTTTAGATTCACCGTTAATCATCTGAAAAGTATGAAGAGCTCTAAGTGTCGTTTTTCTACGTTCTGCGGCATTTAAACTGACCAAAATGACCAGCCGTGCCTTTCTGTGTTTACTGCCAATGTATTCATATGTAATGCTTATCACGAATCATAATACATCCATTTATTTGGTCTAAGCTCGTTTTCGCCTGGAAATCTATTGCCTCCGTGCAGTATGTCCAGAAAAATCAGGAAACGGTTTTGTTGCCAGTAACAGTGCAACTTTAAATAATTCATCATCAAAAAATCATCAAAAATATGACTGAATATAAACACAACAATTTACAATATGGAGAAAATAACTAATGTAAAAGAAAATAAATAAAAGAAACCTAAATTTCACTTAAATCAAACCTTTAACTCTTGATAAACAACATAAATGACATGTAAATAATGATTTAGCCCAGATAAATAAAGCCTTTTTAAACTTTGAACACACATAAAGTGCCTTGACTTCTGCTTGTTTCTCTTGCAAATGTTTTCTTCCGTCTCCAACGAGCACCTTTAACTTTAATCATGAAACTTTACAAGCATTTTGAAGCGCTTTCAGCTGCTTCACTCTCATTGGCTGTTGCTTGGATACGGCAAACAGGAAGTACGTGCCCGTAGCCGCTTTCACGAAGAGTGTCGCTCATAGAAGGTGGAGGATCTGGAACACATCTTCAGGGACATGAGCGCCGGTCGCTGGGAGTGGAACCACGAAGCCAACACCGTGGAGTTTATCAGGCGAGTCCCACCCATCCCCCCCCGCAGAATGAAACCCACCAGAGTGTAAGAAGCCTGCGGTGGTCCTGAAGATGTGTCTCATGTTTCTGCCACAGCTCATTGCCTCCGGAGAAGCCTGCGCTCGGGAAGAGAAGACCGACTCATGTCCATTTTGAGGAGATTCTCCAGAAATCCGAGTGGTACAACTTCCACAGTTTAAAACATGTTCCGTCATTTACACAGAGCTTGGAAAAAAGAAAGACATTTTATTCCATTTTACTTGTCAAGATGTAGATAAAGTTGCTCACATTTTGAACGTATAAATCTGAATAATCAATGTTTTGTTACATTTTGAACGTATAAATCTGAATAATCAATGTTTTGTTACATTTTGAACGTATAAATCTGAATAATCAATGTTTTTTGACATATACGAACACTTTGGGGGGATTCTGACATCCCCTTTAGCATTTGCATGAACTATAGAGCTTACTGACAGAATGCATACGATGTTTGGAGTTAAAACTTAGAGTCCATACGACAGGTCCGGCCACACATTTCACTCAAATGTAGTGAACACAGTTTATATTTCAGATTTTAAGAAACATTTTGCCCGTTTGTCGCCGGTTGGACCAGTTTTGTGAAGTTTATAAACGTTACTTCCTGGTTGGACATGCGCAGCAAATATGACATAGGTAGAGGTAACTCCACAGCTGTTACCTAGCAACCATACTGTAAACACAAGCCAAAATCCATATGACACAACAGTTATGATTTGACACACAATAATACCATTTAAACGCCTTTTATTTTGTTGAACGACTGTTTAAACTGTCAGGAAATTCAGCGTAAATTGTCTTTTTTCAAACGTCCTGTCGCACATTGATGACATCACAGAGGGATTCTGTTTCAGAACTCTACCTCCTGTCATTTTACACTTTTATTTCTCAAAATGTCTTCACAAACTGCAACTTAACAGATGTAAAACTATGATGAATATTTACCTCAGGTTCTATATCATCAAACTAAGTCACAATAAGAAAAACCTTCAAACGGACTTTAAATATCTAAAGCTTAGAATTTGACATCAACAAATCCTTAAGATCGAGATTGTACGGTTTGGTGCAGGTGCTACTTTAAGGGACTGGTGTTTAAGCCTAGAAAAGGTTAAACTGTCCCATATCAATCCACACAAATCTATACGTTGATTAAATGAATTAATTCAACATCTTTCGGTGCAGAACGGCAAAAAATTTTTAGTTTTGCGCGTATTATCTCACCTTAATTCTGTGTTATACGTATCAGATATCTTACTTGTATCCAGGTAGTACTAATACAACTTTATATTCACCTTCATGATTAATACATACTGAAGTTCATTGCTTTTCTTTTTCCAAGGCTGGCTGAAATCTACCGCGTGAACACCAGAGGGCGCCAGAGCAGCGTCAAAAGCCTGGCCCCCGCACTTCTGAGAGCCTACAGAGCCACAGTGATGGACACCCGCGGCGAGTTTGTGACCCTCCACGATGTCAAACGCGAGTATTGCTCATTCGTCACATTTGATACTCTATAATAATACTCACATACTCATAATAATTGATCCACGCATGCGCAATAACTCCAATAACTTTGTTGCACGGTCAGAAGCGGCTGTGAAGCTGCTGCTGGAGAACACCTCCCTCTCCATCCCGCGCGCCTTCCTCCCGCTGTTAAAGTAAGATTTACACATGATGCTGCTGCTGCTGCTGTTGTTGTTGTTGTTATCGTCGTTGCTATGGAGATCATTTCCCCTCGCCGTTTCAGGAGTGAACAGCTCGATGAAGTCCTGGCCGCGCTCCTGCGTTACCTCTGCTGTTTCTTTGAACACAATTCCCTGGAGAACAAGACCAAGGCCGTGATAGTGTAAGTGCAGGAAAGTGGAAATGTTTTTTTTGTTTTATCTCATCTTTTTTTTTCTTTAATTCTCCTGATGATTCAAAGTGGAAATGGTTTTTTTTTATTTTTTTTTATTTTTTTAATCTTATCTTTTTTTCTTTAATTCTCCTGATGATTCAAAGTGGAAATGTTTTTTCTTTTTTAAATCTAATCTTTTTTTTCTTTAATTCTCCTGATGATTCAAAGCTGTTGTTATTTTTGCAACCCACCAAACTTGTGTCAAAATGAGCCTGTTAAAAAGTCCTGGTTGACGTTGAGCAATGAATCGAAGTTGAATGGATTTCATGGAGTTTTTAAGTCTAGAGTTTAAAGTTTAAGTGAACACGTGTTAGTTTGGAGCTGCGACTAACTATTTCACCAGATAAAGGTTGCAAAATGGTGACTGAAGCTTCTACAAAGAGAATATTTACAATTTAAGCGTTTATTTTTGATGATGTCAGAGTTCAGGATTCAGGAAACACATTTGATTACGTTTTATGGTGTGAAATGGCGCTGTGTTAAACATCTGTCTTGTTTATGTACAAGAAATACACACGTTTTATATCGCAGCAGGCAAATCCCTCTGTGAAAGATGACACTGCGAGTTTCTGTTCTTTTAGTCTAAATGTGAGCTAATCGGGTTGTCGTTTAGTCTCAGTTGTTTACTTATTGTTTTATTGGGATTATAGACTTTACGCGGACGACAGCAGAAACCGTGCAGTGCGTTATCTGGAGTTTTGAGGGGTTTAATCTGCCTTTTCACGTGCAAAGATGCTGCGTATTTGTACTGCACTGTATTTGTCGTAGTTTCTGTGCGAGGTACTAATGCTTTTGAGAGCTTTTGCCGGCTCCACACTCCCTTTTAAGTCAATGAATCGATTCGCAGACGCGTCTTTAGTCGACAACAGCCCAAACTGTTTTTTTTTTTTGACAGTTTTCTTAACGATATCCTCAATAATCCCATATTTTCTTGCAGACGTCCGTGTTTATTTTGACTCCGTACTGCACCTGTTTCTGTGCGTTGACGCTGCCAACGTTTCCCCCCGCAGTCTGGACGTCGTCGCCGAGCACCAGATGATGACGAGGAGCCGTGCCAAGCGCGACCTGGCACTGACGAAGCTGGCCGTTTGTTACTTCAGCCTGATCCTGGACAGGGCGACGCAACACAAGCAGCTCAAGTGAGGATGAAAGGTGCACTGTGTAACTTTCCCCAGGTGGGAGGGCTCCACGGATGCGTCAGCTGCGTTTCGCCACCAGGAAAGTTCCACAGTGCAACTTTAACAACGAAACATTCACATTAATGCTCACAAAAAAGTCGAGTTTGAAAGAAACGGAAGATGATTTTGAGGGAAAACTTGACAAAATGGACACAAATATCGAACATTTCTGGGCTTTGACTTCTACAAAGATAGAAAATGAAAGAGGACGTTACACTTTGGAAGAAAAAAGTAACGTTGCACACTTCAATTTTGATGTTTTCCTGTTGTGGAACGAAAGAAAGAATGGAATAATGATCCGATGAGGGTTATTCGCCGAAAACGTAATCTGAAAGTTGAAAAAAAATCCCTCTGTTTTATTGTCAAAACTGAAATATCTTAAAACTTGGAGTTTTGAATTGGTTTTACTTCCTGAACCTCTATTTTGAGCTTCCAAGGTTTCATTTTCAAGACATATATACAGTATTTGTGCTGGATTTGTGCTCATGTGTGCTTCTCTTTGATCGCCCTTTGTTCAATAACTATGTTTGTTTGCCATATTGACATTATGACATTATTTCTGTTATTTCACCCAAATCCCTAAATGTTCTTGTCTTCAGGGGCCGGTCGTCCTCGGATCAAACTGAGTGGCTTCTGGAGGGAGTGAGTATTGACCTCTTCTCACTCAGAACAAGCTGAAACAATCACAAGTTCTTATTTATTTCCCTTCTAGACTTCCGGATTTCAAGATTTTGATTTGCTCACGATTCATGTGAATTTAGTATCTTTAAATTATATTGCTTTGAAGAGGAAACTAAACTAAACTCATCTGTTGCTGTTTTTGTTGTTGCTCTGGCTCCTGTTGTTGTTGTTGCTCCTGTTGTTGTTGCTCTTGTTGTTGTTGTTTGCTGCTCCTGTTGTTGTTCTGTTGTTGTTGTTGTTGTTGCTCCTGTTGTTTGTTGTTTTGCTCGTGTGGTTGTTGTTGTTTGTTGTTTGCTCCTGTTGTGTGTTGTTGCTTCCTGTTGTTGTTGAGGCTGCCAACAGGAGCTGCGGTTGGGAGAAAGTTCTGCACTCAAAGACAAGAGACTCACAATCTGGCACACAATCATTATAATGATAAGATCCGCCTCTTCGTACTGATAAGCTCCGCCTCTTCATAGTTACGTCGATTGTGACAAGCGACAGATTTTCATTTACGTGTTTTTTTATTTTTGAAAAGTGGCTGCGTGGCATTTAGAATCCTACATGTATCACTGGGATTGTTAAGTATTATTTTAATTTTTAATTGCAAGTAAATACATGTAGGATGTGGGCGGGGATAGGGGGCAGGTGACAACAGGAATTTTTCTGACCCTCGAGCCTCAGTCGCAGAATACAGGATTAATTCTAACATGCGGGAATCAATACAAATATCAATTTGAGTCAGAAATCGTCGAGGAAACCCGGTCAAAAGCTCGTTATAGTTGATTTTGCACAACATGTCCCCTTTAATCTTGAGTAAGCTCACCTCACTTCCAGGCACGAAGAATGTGAAAACTGGACCGTGGACAGGCGAGAGCGCGGTGCCAGTCGCCCGTGTGTGACTGAAGGGCGCAGTGAGCAGAAACAGACTGACAGCGAGCGGTGGTTTTTGCCGGTGGCGTCCGAATTAATTAGTCATTGGTCTGGGTCGGCGCCTGGTGCTCTTTGCTTTTGACAGGTGCTCTGCTTTGACAGGTGCTTTGCTCTGACGGGCGCCCTCTGCGGTGTTTAGCCAGGTGGGCGGACAGGAGACAAATATCAGGCCAACTGCACCTGCCCATTAACCTGCCCCGGCGGACCCAAAGGACACAAACGGACGGGGAGTTTGACAGACGCCGTCCAGAGAGGCAGGGCAACCGTGAGGTCAGGGCACAGAAAATACAAGGAAATGTCGTTTACAGTGGTCAATAAATGAATAAACACATAAGTAAATTAATACTAATCAATTACTAAAACTTGATTTGTATTATTTTACTGCATGGAACCGGTCAGAATGGTCAATTAAAGAAACTAAACTGCAATTATTAAACATGCTCTATGTAGCTTTTCAGCCACCCGCGCTTGTTTCTCGTGGAGATGTTGTTGCTTTTGACAGTATGGCTTTAAATTGATCTGTAGTCCTGGTTTATTTTATTACTGATTTTATTTTATTGACCTTTATTCATTTAAGAATCTCTTTTTTAGGAATATATATTCTTATCATTATGTCTTCCTGGTTCCGCTCGCTTTTTGTGTTTTTTTATTTGAATTTATTGAATTTATTGATTTATTTTTTATTATTTATTTATCTTATCTAATATTATTTATTATATTAATTCATTCATTTTATTTTAATTTTGATTTATTTTAGTGATTTAATTATTTTCTATTATTATTATTATTATCATTATCATTATCATTATTATTATTATTATTATTATTATTATTATTATAATTTTTATTTTATTATGTTATTGTGTTTTGTTGCTCTGTTGTTTCTGTTGTCCTATGTTAAATAATAAAAAAATATGTTTTTTATATAATATATATATATTTATTTTATATATATATTATATATATAATATATATATATATATATATATATATATATATATATATATATATATATATATATAGTTTAAAAGAGACTCCTGTAAATAGTAAAGGTTTTTTTTCTGCAACTACTGTATAAAAATTTAGTTTGAATTTCTAGATATTTGTCATTATAGAACTGAAATCAAAAGTTGAAGCAAACTGAAGCCAGCGTTTCCCCCCCGTACGTCACATGATTGTTCAGTAACATTAAGCCCAACGTCGTCTTTGAACGTGTTTTCAGGTTTTGTTCAGCTTCTTCTGCTACGTGTCCTGGGTCGCCTTCGGGAGGAAAGACCTGAAGCAGATCCAGGAGGAAATTGGCCGCGTTTTGTACTCGGACAACTTCAACGCCGCCGCGAAAACCGCAGAGGACGTTCACTCGCGGAGAACTTCCACCGTCTCCACTGGCCCGGAGAAAAAGACAAGAGTTCCCAACGCGACCGCCGACAGTCCCGGTCTCAAGCTGAGGTCGGTATAAACGAATGTTCTCGTTTTGAGGCCAGTTTAGGACGAGTTCAAGTCCGAGTCAGAGTCGTTTAAGCAAAGTTTGAGTCCAGATCCAAATCACAAGCCCAGTCCATTTATGAGGCGTTTTCTCATTTTATTCCTGGCCGTGCTCCATCTTTTTTTTGTGCAACTTACATTCTGTGAACTTTAAACCTCATTTTAAGAAGTTAAAACACGGCCTCAAAATAATCTGGACTTAACTTTTTAATTTAGACTATGTTGGTCGTTCTATTGTTATAAAAGTGACAACACAAGTCAAAAGTGTTGCTGGAAGATTGCAAGCGACAGTAAGTGACAGTTATACTCCACAAACTGCATGAGATTAAACTAGTTTCAGCTAAATCGATGGGAAACTCTGATGAAATGCAGAGAAAAGGTGGGACAAAACACATCTCCCACAAGAACGAGACAAAACGTATGACACACACTTTACGATTCATTTGATTTAGCCCAGTGTTTTTTTTTAGCTGTAGCACTGTTTTTTTTTTTGTATGTTTTTTTTAAACTACGGCTTCTCAACTTTTCCTCTGTTAAATTTGTCCAGTTCCAAATGTGAATTATAATGTCCGTCCAGTCCTTGATTATAGGTGCGACTCGTGTCATCCGTTCTTTTGTGATGGCCTTTTTCCTGCCCGCAAAAGTATCCATTTAGTGTGTCCATGGCAGGAGCTTTAAGGCCCAAATACACAAATGGGTCCCAAAGTTATCTCAGTCCAGTCCCTAACAGTCGGTTCTGTCGCTGTCATCATCCTTTTTTTTTTTCTTTTTTTTTAGCTGCTGCCAATAGTACACGTCACAGGTATCCATCTATCGTTTCCACTGTTGGAGTTTTACATCCGAGATACAGTGTCATAAAGTCAAATGGAACATGTTATAAATAAATAAAATTCTTCCTGTCCAAACAGCAAGCCTGGCGCTCGTCCTCCGTCACATTCAGTCCAAACGACGACGACGACCTGCGCGTCCGCTCCCGCCTCCGCCAGCGCAGGACGTGCTCCCCGAACGCAATAACACCGAGCCGCGTGTGTTTTTTTAATTTAAAAAAAAAAAAAATTATTTCACACGACGAAAGCGGCACAGATCTCTTGAGAGTCAAAGCCACTTGGTTCGTTAATTAGATCCCGTTTGTTTTGATTTCTTCTCAGTCTTCTTGAACGATGCGCGCACCGCGGTCGAGCGGGTGATTACGGCGGCGGACACAAAGTGAATGACTTCTTGGTGGGAAATATACAACAAAGTGCATACAGTATATTCATCGGCACATTCTGTTCTGCTCTGGCTCAAGCGGTAATTGCCTTTGGTGCTTCTTCTTCCGATGCAGACTTTTATCGCTTATTTCCCCAGGGTCCTTTCGTGTCGACTTTCTTTTACAGATGTACATTTCCCTATTACACACAAAAGTCTGCATATTTCTTAGTTTCATTTGAATCGTGGTGGATTTATGGTGAAATGTGGAGGTGCAGTTCATACAATACACAATCATTACTACATCGACTCATTGTTTTGTAAATAAAAGCTGGAACTATGTTTTTTTTGGGGTTCAATGTTTGTTATTTTGTACAAGATTTGAGCTGTACAGAGTTGAATAAGTAACTTTCATGACAAATGTAGATACTGAAGAAGTACTAAAGTGCTTCAGTTTGTTATTTATTGTTTCTTGTGATATTTCTCTGTAGCAATATCTCACAAATAAAGATATGCTATCGCCTTGATGATTGGTTTTAATCAGTTTATTCATCAAGGGCAAATCTAATGTAGTAAAAATTTGTAATAACTGCTTGAAATATTTTACTCTTGGACGCTGATGTAGTATTCAGTGCATTTTTCAGATAAATTGCTTTACATATTCTTACTTGCTGATGAAAGATTCGAGTGGGATTGAGTTATTTGTGCTAATTTGGAACTATTTTAATGATTATTCAATTTGTCCGCTTCAAATTATTATTTCTTTTGCAGAATGAGCCTTTTCTAACACATTATCAACCAAATAAAGGTTGAAATATGGTGAGTGAAGGCTTCTACATAGAGAATATTTACAAATAAAGTGTATTATTGTCTTTTTTGATATCTTGATTCGATAATGGACTCTCTTTGTGATAAAAAGAGTCTGTAAAGTCCTGATAATGATTACGATTATACAGATATAATTGTTTAATCGTGAACTAGTCACGATTCTTCCAATGAATCATCGCCGCCTTCATTTGTGTAACTGTGAATGCCGCGCTCAGGTCGAAAAATGTAGAAAATGTATCTCATGCGTTTCCTTCGGCTGATCTCCAGGAGGTGGCGCTCCTCGCTGCACACCGTGGCGAACGCTCGCTCTCCGCTGATGTCGTCTCTGCTGCCGTCGCCGCGGGAACAGTCCCCTCACCTGTTCGCGGGTCCAAGAGCCACGCCCGGACCCCTGCGCCCGACGCCGCGCACAGACTCTGAGGATCTGGAGGAGGAACTGTCCCGAATGAGGTCAGGCTCCTTTTAGGCTCCTTTTAGGCTCCTTTTAGGCTCCTTTTAGGCTCCTTTTAGGCTCCTTTTAGGCTCCTTTTGGGTTCCTTTTAGTTTACGCGAACAGGGCCGAGGATCTGTGGCTGTATTTCTCTTTTTCGGTCTTCCGCAGGTCAAAACTGTTTCTTCTTGACAAATAAATCTGAATCTGAGCTATAGTTTTAACAGTAAACCACTTTGGACATTGGTTTGAGAAGTACTTTTAGTAAAAACAACAGAATGGAGGTTCTTGTTTCCAGTTGCGACTACACTTTTCCCGTCTGCGTTGCTTTTTCTCATTTCGAGGACGTTTTTGCACCGTGTTTCAACAACTCCGACACAACTCCGACGCTGATTTATCTCTCTTTTCGAATGTGGTCTGTTTCAGCGTTGGGATCCTGGGCCGGCCTCTGCAGCGGTTTGACCCCGAGACTCTGGTTCACGAAGACCAGGTCAAAGACGAGGAGGGAGACGAGGCCGAACAGTGAAGGGAAAACTTTACTCACAAAAACATCTATTTTAGAACAGCTGTTTTTCGACCCACCTGGGGCTTTGGCCGGACCGCCACCGCAAACACACTTCCACAAGGATTTCATGGAAAAAGAGGTGCAAATTTCGTAAAAGTAAAACATGTAAGACGCGGGGTCAAAATGGCATTCTTGTGTTACTGCAGAATCATTTGAAGAATCGCCGTCACACGTGTTTGAAGGGATTAGATTTGCTTTGTCGCTAACGGAATAAAGTAAAACCGTAGAACACTCTGTTATTCTTGTTTTTCCTCTACAGATTATACTTTGTGACAAAATCCAGTACCTGAGCTTTAAGCAAAACTGACACTTCCTCTGGCTTTAGATGAGATAAAATGAAAAACAGATTTAACACAGATTTAACACAGAAAAGAGTTCATAACCTGCACATTCCACGGCGTATACACACAAAAATGGAACTCTTCTTAAACATATACTATATTTACTATTTCAAATCTACGTTATGTTCAAATACAGGCCACTGCCTAATTTTTTGTTATTGAATTGAGTCAATTTTATTATTTTTTCGTTTTTATATGATTGTTCATCGTTTTTTAAATTAACAGAACAGAAAAAAAAACACAAGACACAGAGCGAGCAGCAACAAAAAAAGAGTAAAGTCAAATAACACCCTCGTACAATCAAATCGCAATAAAACTCGCGGCACAGATCGTCCAACGTAAATGTCCCATTTTGTCCATCGTCTGTTCATTTTGTCCATTTGCAAGTTGAGTCCGAAGGTCAAATACGTTGTTCTCACGTCCCTCATTTTGCCCGTCCACCGGTTCAGTTTGTGGCATCCATTTTTTTTAATGGATTTTTTTGCTGCGGTCAGAATTATATTCCAGAGGTATCCATTTACAGCCTCCATGTCAGGGGTTCTGAAGCCCAGATACATAGTCCTGGAATCTAAAATCCTTATATTTAAATCTACTACTGATTTAATTCTGTAAGATCTTTGTGTTGACCTGGTTTAGTGCTGGTTTAATCTTGGTTTAACTCTTGGTAAGTCATGGTTTTTCCCCGGTTCATTCCATATTCATCTTATTATTCAGTTAATCCTCTCGTGATCCCTTGAATCAGTTTTTTTTGTAATCATGCGTTTGGCGTCGTCACATCTCTGTACGTAAACGCATGACAGAAGCATATTTTTGGCCGTGGAGTGTGCGACAGTCTCGTCTTATGGTGATGCGGCGCTGCCTGGCTCTGCTCCACTTCCCCCAGACCCAGTTCTCCGTCACCGCGGCGGCAGAAGGAGCTTTGCCTTGGCCCTAATTGGCTGTTGTAATCTGTGGAGCTAAGCCGCTCTGAGGAGAGAGCGAGGGAGCGTACGCGAGGAGGGAGGAGCAAAGCAGCGTACATCAACAGATTACAAATGAATAAAAAGAGTATCCGGATACAACTTCTTTTAAAGGAGATTTGATTCTTAGTAATGAACTTTATCATAAATCCATGATCATTTTACATTTTGTTCATTGCGAATGTCAATGTTGGTCTGAAACGACTCGGTTATAGAAACAGTTCCCATGACTCCCTGTTCAAAAAACGCAGAACTGATAAGCCCCGCCTCTCCATAGTGACTGTTTTGTTTTTTTCCTCCTATATCAGACATTATGATGTAGAAGAAACAACAAAACTATCTAAAAACAAGAAAAAAGATGAACATTCTTTGTCTTTTACAAGTGGCAAAAGTGTGACATTTTTAGACCCCATTTTAAGTCTTTGTTTCCCTAATAGTCGCAACTAAGTACAGGGAAATGGGCGGGGGTAGGGGGTAGGTGAGAACAGGACTTTTCTGAGCACTTGGGCCCAAACAGGATGAACTCAAACATGCAGGAATCAATCAAAATGCAACTTTTGGTGAACAAATGATGAGGGAACACTGTTGTGACAAATGCATTAAAGCTCATTGCATGTGTCCCCTTTAATCATGGAAAGGGGACACTTTCCAGGACTTAAACATTTGACCGTATACATTTAAAGGTGCACTGTGTAACTTACCTGGTTGAGCATCGGCCGCTTGCTTGTATTCGTCTGTATTTATTGAACAGGACAAAGTACAGTTACATAATGTCCGAGGGCAAAGACCCTCGTGCCAGATTGTAGCTACGAAAGATAATTCCCATCTGCAGCTTGTCTCCATGGAGATGTTGGCGCTGTAATAATTGAATAAATGCAAGACAGAAATGTTAATATACCGTGCTGATGAATAAATGATGATAAATGGCTTTTTTTCTGAGCAAACCTTTTTTCTATTTTTTTATGTTTCCAGACATTTTCACACTGAATGTAACTGAATTTAACATATTATATTATATTTTAATGTATAAGTCTTTTTCCTTTCTCAACTGGCTTCTTTTTTGCATCATAAACGTCTTTGCATTTGGATAAAAACTGTTTCCTTGTGTTTTTTTGTCCCAAAACAGTTTGCGTCAGTGCACAAATCCCACCACTAGAGGGAGCCTTTGTCTATAAATACTAGCAGAAACCTGGCCCAGTTCAACGTTGGGGATTGATTTTTTCTTCTAAATTTTGTATGTTTTAAGCTAATCGACCCTAAAACATCATGTGCAAAGTGAAGACCTATTTCACTGTGATTAGATTACATTTTTATGTCAATAATGAATCGGCAGACAAAGACATGCGGCGCATTAACTCCCAACGTTTTCCACACAACATAAAAGTGCAATTATGAATATCAATTACTGCATTGACGCTGATTGTTGAGCTGGGTACAAGGCAATGAAGATAAAATGATTCACGCCGCGGCTGATGTATAGCAACGGTTGCCAACGCTTTCATAATAAAACATCATCTGACATGTAGCTAGGTCCGGCCAGAAGAACTGTACAAATGTTATTATTGCATCTTTTCCTGTCCCGTAACGCACTTTGAATTACTTTGTGAATGAATTTTGATCTTCAGTTTTAGGTAAGTTGATGTTTTGGGGGATCTTTTTTTTTTTTTATTATATTGCACCAAAACGACACCCAAAGACAAACTATATTTACTGGATTTTGAAAAGGTTTGGTAAAAGTTAATAAAAAGATCAAATGTCATAATGCACCTACCAATATTGGACAAACTTTCACAAATAAACAAACAACAAATAAATAAATTCAAGACTAAAAAAATGTTAGTCTTGAGGTCTTGAGGTACGACCAATGTCTTCCAAATCCGTTTTAGACCCTTTAAAATGCTGTATCGTCCGAATTGTCAACGCATTTTTAAAGATTAACCAACATTAGATAAAAAAATTATAATGGTTTTAAGTTTTTACAACTAAATATATGCAACAATTGTGTGTTTCTAGGGTAGAAATGTCAGTTAGTTCTGTGTTATAATCTTCATTTTAAACAAACAAATGATGTAAAAGTCAATTGTAAATGTATCTAAACTTTGCTTTTACATGTGTCTGAGTGGTTTTCATTCCAAAACCATCCTGATTTGTCATATTTTGTGATATCTTGTGGTCAAAACACTGCAGTTTTTGCAGTGAAATTGCATTCTTTTTTTCCACTTTAAAGTTTAAATGTCTCTTTTCCAAAGTATTTGTGAACAAACTTCTACAGAGCCAAGTTTGGAAGCAGAATACTTAATAACAAGGATTGCAGTAAATCCAACCTCATAACTCGTGCGTGTGCGTGCGTGTGTGTGTATGTGTGTGTGCGTGTGTGTGCATGTGGGAGGGGGTGGTGTAGGTGGGGACCGTGCACCCCCCTGAACCTCCGCAGTGCTCCTTTTGCCCTTCCGTCGCGGGGAGCCTCGGGAGCACGCGCGCGCTCGCCGCACACTCGCGCGCCGCCTTTCCGCGCACTTCAGCCGCGTCCCCCCCGGCACCGCGCGCCGCCGCTCTCATTCCGTGCGCATTTGCGGAGGAGAGAGCAGTGCACAGCGGACCCAGACTGCACCGTGACGCCGCGCACACACACACGCACGCACGCACACACGCATTTCGGTGTCTCCTGCACGTTTTGGACCGAGAGTGGGCTGCGCTGCCGCCGCGAGGGGGGGAGGAACGCGCAACACGTCTCCAGTGTTGGGACGCTTCTCCAGAGAGAGAGAGAGAGTTGGAGACGCAGAAGGAGCAGCTCTTCACACGTTTGGCTTTTTGAAAGACGAGCAGAAAGCGGGACGTAAAAAGATAAAATAAAGAAGAAGAAGAAGAAGAAGAAGGACACGTCGCGTTTGGATACGGGGAAATATGCGGACCGTGTGGATAATTTTGACGCTGGGGCTCGCGGTGTTCCTCTCCGGAGAACGGGTGAGTTGAGACAAACTTACGCTGGGCTTGAGCAGTGGGGGAGAAGTGGACGCCACCAGTGAGGGACCCCGCTGCGTCTACTGCCGCCGCCGCTGCGTGTGTGGCTTCCGTTGTGTTTTTTTTATTTTTTTTTAGCAAATATTTGACCGCTCCGTGTCGTTTCACGTGTGTTTTTACGCCGTCACTTGACGTCGGTGTGGATTTAACGCGCGGGGTTTGGAAAGGGACCGTGTTCTCTGACTGCGTACGTGTGACCCGTTGGAGCGCAGTGTGACGGCCGAGCTCCGGGGGCCACTTTTGCACGACAAGCGTGAAGGCATTTGCAAACACTATCGATTATGATGTAGCCACAAGTGTTGTTGTTGTTGTTTGTTGAATTGCAAAGTAAAAACACCAGTGAAGGTTTCTTTTGCAATACCTGCCCGAAGTTGTAGTTTTGCAATGTGACAAATATGGGTTTAAGTTTGAGGCTTTAAGCTGAAATGCTGTGTTGGAAGTGTGTCAGTCCCAAGCCCGCATAAACTGAAAATGTCACATCGAGATTGAAGGTAACATCTAGTTTAAAGCTCATGGCGTTTCACTTTAAACAGGAGGTCGTTTGTTGAGCTGTTTGAGTGCGAGTAAATGGACTTGTGTGTTTCATGCATTATATTTGAAGTTATTTTGAGTAGTATGAGGTGTGCAAAGTCTTTTTTTATGCTTTTTGTCTGTGTTTCAAGGACAGCATTGGGAAGTGGGCACTTTTTACATTATTGATGGGTGCTCATTAATATGCATTGTCCCTGTCGTCACTCAAAAGGTTGTGAAAAGTGTGGAAAATCATTACTAAAACGTACGACTCAAAACTAGATACTGAAACTGAAGTATTGATACTGGGAAAACAAAATGGACAAAATGTGCTCTTTCCTGAACAGTTTTAAACACGTCATCCGTATTATAAATCCACATGGCAACATAAACAAAGTACTGTTGCTGTGTTTTCGTTGGGCGTTTCGAAGATGGTAAGAGAAAAGAGTTGTCGATACGGATTTCGATACCGCAATGATAATTGTAAATGTCTTGGGACGATTTACACGGCAATTTCAACACAAAATAATCCAACGTTCTTTATTAAACCTTGTGGTCTTTTACTAGTTCTGAAAAAGCTGCAGATCATTTTAAAACAAAAGGTCAAAGGTTGTCTTTAGTATCGATACTTGTTCAAATGTGAATCCAGTTTCGATACTTTAGTTTTAGTATCGATTAGTATCTGATATTCGATACTTTGGACAACCCTAGTGGTGACTCAAGGCTTCTAGATAGAGAATATTTACAAATAAAGTGTATCATTGATGAAAATCAAGAATATATATATATATTATGATTATGTTGTGTTGTTAACGCCTTAAAATATGGTTCCTCTGTAAACTATGTAAAACTCATTAAATAAGCACTAGTTATTTGCCTATAAAACACTTATAAGGCTGTTACTACATTTGTAAATGGCTTATAATGTGTAAATGTGTGTTAATAAATAAATTATGTGAGTTAAATGTTAGTAAATGCTTTATAAGTTTTGTGTCTTCTATAGTTTGCTAAGGAACCTTGTTATTATTATTATTATTATTATTATTATTATTATTATTATTATTATTATCATTATTATTTTTATTATTATTATTATCATTATTACTATCATAATTATTATCATAATAATAATAATAATAATAATTATTATTATCATTATTATTATTATTATTATTATTATTATTATTATTATTTTAATTATTATTATATACATATTTTTTTCAGGCTTTAAACAATATTGAAACAGAACAAAAATAACCTAAAACTCGACACAGATAGAGCAAGCAAAGGACAAAACAAGTCCAAAGTTTGTCAGTTTTGTCAGATTAAGTCCGAATGTCCTTTTTTTCCTCATTTGTTGGATGTTTCTGCTTGAGTCCAGTCTTTGGTCGTTGCCCTTATTTTCTGCTGCCAAAAGTACAGGAACCTTATGTTACAGCGTTACCCTGCTTTTGTCCTGGCATTTTGATTTAAAAATGCCACTGTTTTTGTTTTAAAAAATGTTTCCTCGGCCCAGATGACGACGTCAGAACGCGACTACGGTTCATTTTTCACACTTTCCTCGTCACGATTGCTGCAGCCCTAATGACGGCTAATAAATGGATGACAACAAAACAAAATGCATGATTTATTCGACACTACGCCATTAAACCGAAGACGTCTATATTGAACAAAAAATACTTCTTCTAAAACGGTCACAATTATTATTTTTTGGTTCTTACGATTATATTGTGACCAGAATACTGACGATCATCGATTCACCCAACAACCGTGACATCCCTGGCATCCATGCGCCCCTCGTCTGTCCGCGTTTGGGCCGCGATCCAAGTCCCGGGGTCTCGCTCTGCCCCTCGCGCTCGCTGTAAGCCCTTTTTCCTGTCCGTGATCGATGGTCCCAGCTGCCTGGCCTCCCTCTCCTCTCCTGTCCGCGCCTCCAGAGCCAGCGTCACCCGGGAAATTGGCCCCGGTTTTGTTTGGGACTGACACGTTTAGGCGCTTCGTGTCCGCCCCCCACCCTTGTGAGTACAGCGCGCCCCCCCCCCCCGTATGCAGTTTGTCTGTGGGCTGCGACTCCTCCCTCACGCCACGGCCACTACTCGTCCTATGAGCGGATTCAGATGCCGTTGTTTAAATGGATCACGGTTTTGTACTTCTGATGTAATTAATCACATTATGAGACGTCTCGGTCAATGTCAGTGAGTTGTTTGTGACGACTGGAAGTTATGAAGACTGGTTCAGGTTCTGGTTTTCGTCCCCAATCGGCAACAAATCCAGATGATTAAATATTGATTGAGAAGAAAAGTCCTCCTTCACTCTTCACCTCTTTTTTGTCAGTTTGTTTGATGAAATTGATGTTTGTGTTTGTCGTTTCGCATGTATTTATTCATCTATTCATTGATTTTTCGTATATTTTGGTCACTTTTTTGTTATACTTTATTATTATTCCCAATCTATCTCCCATTATCAGGTTTTGGACTGATCTGGAATGATAAATGTGCTAATCTATCCATGTCAGCCCAGATAATGATACAAATAATTGTGTTTTTTAGGCGTTAGTGTCGATATCCAACACCAACAAGCCTTTACCTGAACTGCGTTTAACGGGGTTTTTTGGAGGACTTTCCTTAGACCTCAGCGATTTTACCCGCGGATACCAACAAGCTAATCTATTATGACTGGGATTAGACTTCAAATTAAATGCCAATCGCATTTTTTTCAACCACAATTCGATACCAATACTTGTGTTTTTCAAAGTGATTATTATCCAAGACAACAAACATAAAAAGCAACACATTATTATCTATCAGAATTGTGCAAAGCTAAAGTACAAACCGGTGTCACAATTCATTTCACATTCAGTTAATACTCTGTTTTTAGAAATGAGAATGTCATTTTCAACATAAAATCTATAGTTTCTTTAATAATACCGCGTGTTCTCGTAGTTCTGATAAAGAAACGTTCTCATTTTGTCCTATTCATGTGATTTTTCTGTCCTTTCTCGGCACTGACGCCTGTTGAAATTAGCATTTGGCTTTGTATGTTTTAGTATCTGGGCATCAGTTTTCTGACATCTCTCCAGTGCAGTTGTTTAACCCGCTAATTGCTCGACATAACCTTTAACCGTTGCCGTGAAACCGTGTCTTACCGTCATCGCTTGCACCTCCGCTTGGCATTTCAATCGTCTTTCGCAGCGGATTCGATATTCCGCTAGTTTCGAACGCTGTTGGTGTTTTTCCAAACGTCCCGTTTTCAGCGTCCGCAATGATCGATGTCGTGCCTCTTATCCGCCGCCCTGAGGGTCTCGTCCGGGCTTTTAATTATCCCCGACATGTCGAGAGATAATGATGCGGCGTCCAAGTCTGTCGCCGCCGTCGTCGTCAGTGCGGGGGGGAAAAAAAACGTGTTCTGTGCAGTATTGAGCGGTTAAAGTCGCTTCCAATAAAGAATGTGGGAAGAACGATTCTTCTAGAAAACCAGCTTTTTAAAATCAAACTTTCTGAATCGTAAATCCTGAATTGATTGAATTTTGCTTCTTAAAATCCTCCCGATGAGTGATTTGCGTTATCTTTCATTTCCATTTGGCACTGCGTTTTCATATTTGATGTTTTGTCTAACGTCGGCATCAGCTCAATCTATGCTCCAAATGTTCTCTCCACAATTACGCCTGAATGTAAAGTGCCTTTTAACCAGCTGTTTATGCCACAATATTTTGCCTTTTCACTCAGAAAGTTTGATTTGATAAGAATCGTGACACAATTGAGGAATGGCATTTTATTTGACAGCGAGAACGAAAGAGAACGGAGGAACTGACTGTTGTTTTGCGTCAATCATCGTGAAGAATTGCATAAAAATAATGATAGTAATGAAAATAATAGCGCTAAAATGTGATATTGTGGCTTTCCTATTCGAGACGCGCTCGCAGAAAACAATAACTCCTCATAAGTCGATTCGCCCTTCGCCGGCGCCACGCTCCTCGCGGCGTTGGCTGTACGTTCGGCGCACAGTGTTGCCAGCCGCCCTCTCTTAAACCCGATCAGATGCCCTCCCGCGTGGCGTTAGATGGGCCGCTTTGGCCTTTCGCACCTCTGTAATAAGACAAGGGATTTTCTGGGCCCGGAGTGCTTCTCTTTGTGTGCATTTGTAGGTGGTTTATGAGGCCGCTCTAACACCAAACTGCCCTTTAGAGAAAAGACCAGGACTGCGGAGATTTCCTCTTGAATCTTCCCTTTTGAACACAACAATATGGCATCACTAATAGCCGTGTGGATTGTGTTTGTCTCCACTGCCCTCCTCCTCCTCCTCCTCCTCCTCCTCCTCCTTGAAATGTGTCCGCGGAGGAAGCCCTGGGAGGACCTCGGCTAAATAACAGTTTGTGGAGGAGGCGAACTGAGCTGCCGCCGCTTCGCACTGGAAAACGCGGCACAAATTACAGGCGACAAAACGCTGTGGTCGGACCAAAGCAGGGGTTTCAAGTGTGTCACAACAACGTGCAGGAAAGTAACAGGTGCAAGCAAACTTTTTAAACACATTCTTAAGGTCGGTTCGGGCTGTTGTTTTGGTAAGAGATGAAGTTGTTTGGATTGCGACAGGCCCGCGAGCGTGAGATTGGACCGGAACGAGGCAAAGGAAGCGCGTCGTTTTGGGTGCGCTTTTGGTTATTTCCTGCCGAACTCTAATAATCAGGTTCTGCATATTGTTCAACCTCGATACTTGGGTTTTCCTGTTTAAAGTCACCTTTTTTCTTCTCTCGTTCATGTACATTTCGTTCCAAGGCCGTGTAAGAAAGCCTTTGTCCACTCCGCTCGTTTTGATTGGAACATGTTGCAGAAAGACAGGAAATTGGCTCGAGTTCTTTTTCTTAAATGCATTTAAATCGAGGCATTAGAGCAGGGTGTCCAAACTTTCTCCACAGATGTTGAGCGGGGGGCCACAGACAACATGACAATGAAGTGAATCATTTCAAATGCAGCTTTTGATGAACTTCTACACCTTTATTAAGGCGGGGAACATCATTTTTAGGTCTGTGGACTGGGCCATAGTTCTGCATCGGAGGCAATAATGTGCACTTGTTTTAATTTATCTGCGCTTCCTTGTGTTTTTATGTTAAGTTAAGTTGTAACTACTGCATGTGTTTGTGTCCCCTGAAAATAAGACGTTTAGACTCACAATGAGATTCTCCTGGTTCAATAAAGGTCAAAGCAGAAGTAAGTAGCTTAAGCGATAGAGCTCCCCCTGCAGCTCAGTTGTGAAAATACACTGTCAGAGAACGGACCCCAAAAACGTTTGTCTACAATCGCATACAAAAACATTTAAACTCAGCAAATATAAAAACAAGAGCGAGGGTTTTCAGGAGCGTTGTCTTCGGGTCGACGCCGCGAGTCTCCCCCAGAACCATCTCCTATTCGTCATATTCATTGCCGCTCACGAAAACCAAACACTCGTAACGCATTAGTCCCTCTCCAGCAGGTTCGCATCCATTTGCACAAACGTCTTTATGTGCTGGTAACCGACCTCACCTGTGCCTCTGCTGTGGAGCGACACACGTGAGTCATTTTGCTCTAAAAGCCTCTCGTGTATTCAGAGTGCTCGTTCAAAACCATCAGCCCTTCAATCGCGTCGGTGCATAAAAGCTCTGGCAATGCTCCTTCCTGTTTTTTATGAATGAGGCTGCGGATGCCGACGCGTTTTCATGCAAAGAAGAGCACAATTAAATGAATAAAAACTGCAGTATGAGACATTGCGGTTCAAAATTGCATGATGTTCTTGTGTTAGTTGAGTTAATTTAGTCTTCTCTCAAAAGGCTTCATGCGGCCGGATTTGTTCTCAATTCACACTTTGAACCGAATTCCTTATTTTAAAAGCGTGAATTGCAATCGGAATTGTCAGAAACATCCCAATTAACCTCCAAAAAACCTTTAACCTTTAAAAAGTAGTGATTGTGACATGTGGTTATTACTCGGCCGAACAAAAACAGCAAAAATACCAATTTCCGTCCATATATATGAAGGCTAAATGGAAACTTTTCAGCTCATTCAACCATCCAGCCGCGCCACACTTTGATTGTGAAGAGTCTGTTTTGTGTGGTACAAGGTTTGATTCTGTGCTTCTGGAAACCTTGAATTTTCAACCAGTTTTTGGAAAGTTTTGCGCGGTCGAGAGAGGAAATTGTGTTGTTGGGAGAAAGAGAAGAGAAATCTGAAAATCGTAGAGCAGCGGTGTCCAAACTATGGCCCAAATTTTTGTTGGCCCTCAGGCTTCCTGCTAAGTTGGCCCAAACGACAAAAAGTACTACTTTTTTTTACTACTTTTTAATAAAGGTGTGGAGGTGCATCGAAACTATGTCAAATGCAAATTTTGAATGGTTGACTTCATTGTCGGGTGGTCTGTGGCCCTCTGCTCTGTGTAAGTTTAAAAAAAGTTGAAACTTAGAAAACTTGGATAAAGTTTGGACCCCCCCTGTCGTAGAGCATTCACGGTGGCAAACTACAATCAAAACAAAGCTTGTAGCGTATACATTTGGTATATTACTGCGCACGACTGTTGTATTGACCTACAGGACCTTGCGATTTCGTTCTGGTCGTGTGATTCTGTGTCGCGCTGCAGATCTTGACAGAAAATAACACTCGCACACAGACCTCAGAGCTGTTTTCAAACCACACAGAGAAAGGGCGCATTGTTGACTTCTTTAAATGATATTTTAGCTGCGAGAATGCCAATGTCTGTCTTACGCGTCAGTGCAAAAGTCTCTGAAGTGAACACTTTCTTATTGTGATACTAAAATTTCAAACCTGATTTCGATACTGAATCTTACCATCTCGATACTTCATGCTGATTTCATACTGTATGTTCAACCCAAAGTAATAGTATTTACTTTAATGTTACTGTTTGGTTTTTATGAGACCCTTCGAAAACTATTCAGAAACAATCCAGTTTGTTCTCTTTCTTGGATTTTATTGTCGATGTAGTTTTATTTGCCAGCTTTAGTATCAATTAAATTTTGGATTTTTGTCTTTAAATTTCTTCATCTTACAACTACACAATAAACTACTTCTAATACCACGTCTGCTCCTCCTGTGCGACCTTTGAATAAACCGGCACAGTGAGAGAACAAATAAACGCCTGGTGCACAGCGCTTTTGCTCGGGGGCAGTTTGCTTTACAGTACAATGTATTGACCTCGATATTCAGCACGTTTTACAGCAGAGACACAACGTCCGCTCAGATACACAGAGAAAGCATGTGTCCGCACTTAACACAGCGTCTCCGGGCTTGGACACAGATGGATTGTGGGTAAAAACAGGGAGAGGAGAGGTCGGTGTCTTTTCAGCCGTCTGTGGACTCCATTAGCGGTTGCATAATGCCTGGATGGCGCACAGAGGGTCGCACACACAAGCACACACAAGCACACACAAGCAAACACAGCAAAGGAAAGGACCGGCCTCTATCTCTGTCTGCTGTTTTTGAGATAAAACTGCTCCTTTTTAGCCTGTAATTACTTTTCTGTCTTCTCTTTTTGTCTTGTTTTTGTTTTATCTGAACCCAATTTGATATTGTAAAGGATTATGGTTCGTTTTGCATCATGAAAACCACAGAATAAACACACATTTTCATCTCGTTTTGAGTAGTTTTGAATGTTTACGATTGGTTTTGTTGCTCTCTGTTTTTCCTGGTTGAATTCTTTGCGTGTTTTTGTTTTCTAACTTCAAGGGGAAAAGGTTATTGTGCTTGATAAGTAAACAAAAGTAGTAAAAAAACAAATCTTACTCAAATAAAACATGGACATTTTTAGGAAATCTACGTTTCAGACCTGCTAAATAAGGTTATACTTGCACGCAACATCAAAATTATGACTTAAATGGGACTGGGATCATATTGAAACATTTACGTAGCCGAGGGAAACAGACAAAAGAATCAGGAAAAAGTTTGAATTTAATGTGGGTTTGACTGAGCCACCACGCTTTAATAAAGCTTGAAACATCAATGCTAGGTCTGTATCACATCAAAATGTTTGTCATAGAAGTTATGATTGCAAAATAGTTGTAGTACTTTTGGTTATTTGGGCCCATTGAGCAAGAAACCTGAGGGCCGACCAAAAGTGATCTGAGCGCCACATTTGATCCGAGCGCCCGGACCAGATCATAAACCAGGATTTGGACCAAAGAAAGAATCAAACCAGGACAATGTGAACGAAAAACTTCTCAAATCAAGAAGTAGATATTCCTTTTTCTGCAGCGTAAGGCAAACAGTGACTTTATTAGAGAAATAAAACCCGGGAGGTGCATTTTGAGCACCAGCAGCTGCACGCGGCGAAGCGGGGCAGAATTCTGGGTTAATGCAGAATAAAAGAGCAGCATTAAAAATACAGGAGGCTGAGGAGCATCTGGCTTTAAATCATCTTCGCTCCTGACCTCCATTACGGCTCTCGCACCGGTTTATTGGTTTATTTGAGTTGTTAACCATGTTTTATAATGTTTAGGCCTGTCAATAACACCTGTGAAGTGAGATATACAGTATAATCACGGAAAATATCAGAATAACTGATAATATTGAAACTTTTGAATGCCACTGACACATTAAAATACAAAAGCAGAATAATCCCAGGAAGCCTTTAACTTTTAAATCATATTGTCAAATATACATGAGCTGCATCTAATAAATAGCAGACAGAAATGTTTAAAACAAGTCTTAAATGTGAATTATTTAATCCTCTACAGCTGAATTTAGGGAAAACTATCTAATTAAGATTTTTTGGACAAGATTTAGGATTCTGTTCAGAGTTCACATTTTTAACACGTCCAGGAGAATTGATAAAAAGACTGAAATAAAATGAGCTTATGAACTGACAAACTAATAAAATAATCACATGTATTTCTGAACATGTTTTGTAGAAGTCTAAACTACGGGGTTAGCAGTTTTTAGCATGTTTGTGGAGGAAATGATGGTACTTTTTTGAAAAAGGGATAAACAAAATAGACAAAAAGAGAAAGAAAAAAAATAAAAGAGCTTGGTTGTGATTGAAAAAAGAGAACCGAAATAGTATGAAGAAAAGTAAAGTAGAAAGAATAGAGGGGATGAAAAAACGGTTTAAGGAAAACTGCTAGAGTGACTGCTGTTGGTATCTTTCGGCCAAAAAACAGCCGAGCTGTCTTGTCTGTGCGAGTCAACTAGCCTCGTTAGTCACGTGCGATTGGGAGAAGGCAAAGAAGGGCGCAAGAGAGAACAACAGTGGAGGAAAGCAGCAGTAGATGGCACTCTGACTTCCCGCAAAGAACAGCCGGACTAAACAGAGTTGCACATCAAGAAAGCTTCTTCAGCATCATTGATCACGCACCTGGAGGAGCGCCTATACGAGGATTTTCCACTGTCAAATTCCCCTCCCAGGGTATCCAGATAATGAACATGCAACCCCTGTCCGTGAGGTTTTACTCCAGCAACCACAAGCAGAGCGAACAGTTTTCTGGAATCATTAGAAAAAGAGCAGTGCAGCTGATATTAGCACGCAGGACAAGTCCTGGTTTTTTTGTAGCAAGAGGAAAGCACATGTCCACGTTACTCACACTGGCTGCTCTTGGGGCTATAATGTAGAAGTGATGTGTAACCTCGGTAGAATCCGAAGGAAGACCTGCATAAGCGGAGAGAACCTTCTTGCACAATCAAAGATGTTCTTGTACATGAGCTCTCCACAAAGGAGGCCAGTTAGAGCGCTGGATGTCTGACAATAGCGGGTCTCAAACAGGTTCAGATGGAAGTACACCGCCAGTGGCACCAGTGGCTAGACAAACATAATACATGAGAATTATATCACACTCTTTCTTTATGAAACCGCATTAACCTATTGCACTTGGACAATTAAAGTATTTTCCTTGGGTGGTGACTTTATCTCTCTTAGTTTTGTCGGAAATTGGTGTGTTCTATCAATGTGTTCTCTATAAACTCTTCACCAGTTTGACAGAGTAAACAACAATACCACTACGACAACTACTATCTCGGGAACCAGCAGTCACAATCAGTCCAAATGTGGTCTCTACGCGATCTGTTACAATATTCTCCAACATGATAAGCATGCGTTTTGGTTGCAAAATTGTATAACTGCGCTGACCTCTAACTGTGTTGAATTTACACGCCAGAATATAATTGCCAAGAAGCATTCAACAATTTCCGTGAAAAGTGTTATTTGTTGCAGTTTGTTAAATTACGACTTTACCAGATGATTTCAAATAAATTAAGAGACAAGTTGAAAGACTAGAAGGACAAAAATATTTATAAAATATGTTGGCAATTAGCACAATGGGTGATTGGAAAAAGCAGTCACTGCATACATTGTTCTTTAGATCCTCTGCAAGTGGCG
Organism: Chaenogobius annularis; assembly: GCA_015082035.1. Classification (NCBI taxonomy): domain Eukaryota; kingdom Metazoa; phylum Chordata; class Actinopteri; order Gobiiformes; family Gobiidae; genus Chaenogobius; species Chaenogobius annularis. The sequence goes on from BJKM01000643.1 coordinate 289,252, forward strand.
TGGTGACGGATGAAGCTGTGCTATTAACTGAACTCCCTCTTCTTCAAGCTAGAGGATGTCTCCTCTGCCACACGAGGAAGCAAACAGGCTTCTTTAGTCACTTGTCGTCTGTGTAGCCTTTTGTGGTATACATCTTTTTCTGACACGACCTGAACTGGACCTTCAGCATGTTCTGGGACAGGGACAGTGCACAGTCAGGCCCAATGTTGGGTCTTGGTCGCGCAGTGATCAGAGGCCCTGCGTATCATCCAGTGTAATTAGACGGAGATTCACAGAATGTGCGTTCCGGAAGATAAGAAGCTGGTCATCAAAGCTTCCCACCAACGGACAGCATGGAGCCAGTGGTTAGGCACATAAGCACAACGGCTCCGCTGCGCGATTAAATACAAAATCGCCTGCAAGTGCACAATGGGCCGTGCAATGGGCACGCTTGCCTCGCCTAAGGTTAACCTCCCTGGGCAGCCACAGACATGGTCACTCACCTCCAGTCCGAATTGAGACCGGTGTGAACCTGTAGGCAGAACTCCGCATGCCTGGAGCTCAGACGGAGACGGGACGATGTCGTGGAGGGTGCTTTGTGTGTGGGGAAGAGACACCTTGGTCAAATGATATCGTGAGAAGAGATGTGAGGGATCAGACGGTAAATTAGCATGAACGCGCAATGAATTGAGTTGTTATTAAACGAATAGTGAATCCAGATTAATTGGGGAAAGGAAAGGTCAGTGTGGAGCGCCTTTCGCATTTGTAGGAAAGAAACTTGTGTTTGATTGATGCTATCAGCCTGTGGTTATTTGAAATGACAGCAGCGGCTCTCAATAACAGTATTATCCCTGTAGCCGTTGAAACAGTTTTATACATCCAGTAATTATACAACAATTCTTCTTGTTCTAGGGGATTGTGATCCCTGGAACAGCGCACTAACTTACAGGCTGTTTGTATATTAAATGTGTCTAAGATATAAATATATGTTTGTAATTATTAGCCTGTACAAGAGGTTGGAGCATTTAATCTCTCATTATGGTGAAGATGACGATGCACTTCCTAGTTTCCTCAGTGGTACACTATGTGTGGACTTAAGTAGAGAGGACATGTTTATATGTGCGAAGGAGAGGAAAACAGGTAAGTGGTATGGAAGGATTACTTGCGACATTTAAAATCCATACGTAGAAGCGAGCAGCCATGTTGAGAAGTAGATGATATATATCACTTATTTAGGAGTTGGTCCATGTTTATGTAAGACTGTAGTAATATTACTTGTTTATATATGGTTTAGAGGAGATTGTTTGAGGCTGTAATTATTGCTGATGTGCAGGTCTATGTGTTTTTGGATACATATAGAGAATTCAACTAATTTGTGGTTGAACGAGTTTTCAGAGAGCGGAATGGTAGTTAAAAATCAAGTGTGACGTATATCACGAACGTCGATGAATGAGGGGACAGGCATGACTAATTTAAGCAAGTGTTAAAACATTATTTAACAAAGAAGAGGAGACATTTTTATAAATCATGTTGTTAATGACGCTTTGAATTATTTAAAGAGGCAACTAGTCCAAGACTACCCGCAGCTCGGTGGGCAGCTTGTTTTGGTCTAATTTTTATCCCTAGTGTAGTGTCGTGGTATATCCCCATTCGTCAGGAGTGTTCCAATCTTGTAGGCAAAAGATTTCGTTGTAGTATCTGGACATCTGTATTTAAGAAAAAACAAAACGTTTCCAACTCTCATCAAGAGTATTCTCAATCAGAGAATACAAGTCGAGACCTTTGTTTCTCTGTTGAGATATGACTCTTGGGATGAGAGTTGAAACGTTTTGTTTTTTCTAAAACAGAGTACCTAGATGAACTACAGATGAATCTTTTACCTAAGTGTATGTGGTAAATGTGTTTTTATGTATTGTTAAATTTCATTGAATGTTTTAGTTTTGGTTTTATTTGAGGATTAATGTGTTTGTTTGTTGTTTATTTCTGTGTTTGTGGTGTTTAGGGATAAGGTTGACCTGAGGAGATCTATTGGCTCGAAAGGTTGTCGATTAAATGCAGTTTTCCGGCAGTAAGAGTGCAGGCTTTTTATCCTCTTTTTTCGTCTAACTGCCAGTAGCCTGGCACCTACATTTTCCCTGTTTTTAAACAGGGTACACCACATGAAAAGAGAACTCTTTTTCTCGATTGGGTTTTTCCCTGTTATAATTATAAATTAACAATCATAATAATAATTTAAATGTTACTGAAGCAAAATCATGGCATGCAAATTGTTTTAAACTGTTTTGCACTAGTAGTCTATTTCAAAACCGAATATCAGAGAAATGAGTAATAAATAAGATGTCTTTTTATATCTAGAATGTCACATGGCCAGGTTCGAGCACAGACAAACGGTGAAGTTAGCATGATAACACTCTTTCCTAATATACCCAGATGGCTTCGGGTGTGTGAGGGTTGCATGCTTTACAACAAGAGCAAAGGTCCGATCAATAGGCTTTTAGGGCAATTAGTGCCACTTCGCAGCTCCAGTGATCCCTGAAGAATGGCGGCATGGTTCCCCCGCAGTGAATCGAATTGGCAGAAATCCCATTAAGGCCCTGTGAGACTACCAACCCGCCCGATACAGAGCCATGGTTCTCGCAGTGTCAACTAGGAACTCATTTATGTTCTCGCCAACATCCACCTTGAATCATCCCAATGCCTCTGACAATGGTGCGCTCCATACTAGGCTGCCTACAAACCTCACGGACTGATAAAAGCCTCTATTCAGCTTCTGCAGATGTGCTGATCAGCTGATGTGGTACCTGAAGCTATAGTGAAATAAAATTGGAAAAAGCTTTCAATGGGGAGGTGCAATGCAACAATTTCGCATGATCCTCTTTCTGATCCTAATTGGTGTACCTTTTATCTGGGGGTTTAAGTAATGCTTCTTCAAACAAGGGCAGAAAAACAATGGGCAACTCTGCTCATTCAGCTGGAAGAGGATACTGATCAGTTTTTAGCCATCCTTCATCTGAGAAGGAAGGCGATGGATGGTGGAGGAGACAGCTTTGATAAAAGGCAGGAGGATGGTGGGTTGTATTAGGCTTACCTGTCCTCCTGAAGGTTCTCAGCGAGGTGGTATGGCATGGGCTCTTCCTCGCAACGGGGCTATCCCTTCTCACTGTATGCATGTTGCAGCGCGCCTTAACGAGACAACAGCAGGCGGACAGTGTTATGGCCAGGAAAAAGCACAGCTTGCCATCTCAGTGTGAAGGTTATAGCACAGTGATGTAAGATATTTCCACCAAGCTTTTACTACCATATAACCTGGAGTTTACTACTAGCAACTTTAAAAATTTTGAGCCTTTGTATAAAAACAAGAGACAACAAAAGCTGGAGTGGATGCCCTGTAGGTACGAGTAAAATGAAAAGTGTTCTCTACTAAAACATTTTGACACAGATATTCACTGGCCCGACGAAATCATAAAATGTCTGGTATCCATGTTTTATGTTTGTCCTATAAATTTCAGTTAGTTGGAGGGCCATCTGTTGTTAAATTATAAGAAGAATAAACGATATCTTTATAAGCCAATAAACAGCCCTGTAGTGGGGTTTATTCCATTAACAGGGAAGTCAAGAGAAACGTCTGGATTACATGGTTCAAACACAGGGACAATTGGACTCTATAGGAAATCCTAAGCGAAAAAAAGATAACGTTTCTGCACCCAGAGTGAGATGTGAATGCCCGCAGCTTAAGTTGGTACAGAAATAGATTTTTCAATCTCCAATCGGAGTGTAGGTCGGTCTATGACAAAAAAGGCAACTTTAATGTTCTGATGTTTGCTAGTCTATGTCGGAACACATATTAGTGGTCTGCTTATAGCTAAATGGTTAAATTAGAGTACGAGGAGACAGTCATAGTGCAAGTTGAACATGGGCCATAAAATCACAAAAACACCCATAAATGTCGCACTAGAGATTACAAAGAAAGGACGGATATCGCAGATAGGTGAAAGGCATAAATAACACTGTTCAATCGTTTCATGTGCCGATCAAAGTTCCAGCTTGCATGATAGATTGGCGAGGATATCGTGGAGTGTTTTCTCCATCTGTTACAAGTCTACAAATAGACCATTAATCTATAGTATTTTAAATCATCTGCTATTCCAAAGTCAACAGCTCAAACTTTCCTTCCAACTTTGACATCAAGCAGACCAGTATGTGCGATACTGCTCTTATATTCTCACAAACAACCTAGCAATCGTGGCATCTTGTTTCTTATTGTTTGCTGGTTCGACACAAGTACCGAGAGCTCTCAGTTGTGGTCGTTTCATAAACTATTAAAACTTCTACAATTCCATCAGCTTATGGCATGCTAAACTCACAAGGGTGTGATTAACGTACTTTTTTCAAACATTGGAAAATCATATTTACATGTTGAAGAGCAGCATCCAATTCTTCATTAGCCTTAGTTTAGGGCTGAACAGGCGTTTCCAAGTTTCGTCACTCGAACGCGCCACTAATCTTTTTAGTATAACGAGATTCAAGCACATAACATAGTTCACGAACCTGAACAACTATTGTAAAGCACAATGTTTGACAGCTTTTTTATAAATTTTTTTTGAGGTGTACTTTAAGTGAATCTGTTACCAAATATACTGCAGACGGCCGGTGGTTCCCTTATTTAACTCAGTAGGCGCTTTCTAATCCAAGAGCCACAAACTCTCAATCTCTGGGTGACACTTATTATATTGAGTGTCGGTTATGGTTAATACAGTCTTGTGTTGTGCATATAATGGACTGTGAAATATTAACACGCGAAGAGTTACACGTATATTAATATTAGAAAATCATTATCCATGAAGGCGTTTACAACAGAAGAGAGATTTTTTCACACCGACAAGAAAGAGTTTTTTCATCATCTCTGTTTCGTTGGTATAACATAACGAAAAGTGTTAATTAATAATCGCTTGTGAGTAGAGTATCTATCTTTTTCTCATGCAATTATCTGGGTCTTTTTAACACATGAAGGTCAATATGATTAAGTCATAAATTATGTAACACACAAAACATCGTAGTTGGCTATTTTTTGTTCATTCTAAGGTTTTTGTCATAAAATGAGAGCGTTAAACACCACAGACAAGAAATAAGGGACTGAAGAGTTGAAGATGTAACAGCTACGGTGAGCTTTTAATGCTTTCGGACCAGCCGTGTACAAGCCAGCCGCGGAATATCAATGACAGAGGTACAGTGTATTATATAAAACATCCCCATTCGGAGACGAATAACATGTAATTCCTGGTAATTGCTTTTGGGTTTCGTTAGTCCATAAACAACTTGGCACTATGGGGTTGTGATTTGGCAGTCGTAGCAGTCATCGCATAGATATGATTAAAAAGTGTCATTTTCACCTTTTGGGTCTTCCATGGACTTTACTATTCCCCCTAGCTGACAATATCTGGACTTTAGAACGTTCAAACTTGAGGGAATGGACTTCTTGGTTGTTCCTACCCTAAGAATCGTCTTGTGTTTTTTTAAGTAATTACGTCAATAGTGATTTTCGCTGCTCTGATACAAAGCTCACACCACTATTCCATGTGGTTAATGCTATTTGATTTTCCGGGAGTCGCGCTCTTTAGACGTTCCCTCGTCCTCGCAGCTGCTGTGCCCTACGCCTGTTATTGCTCTTTGCGGGGTTCTAGTTAACATTTACACATCTATATTGTTGCTCACTCTGAAGGTGTAGACTACGTGGATTGTACATAGCTACAGGGCCTGAAAATCGCCTTGTTGCTCTCGAGTTAGAGGTAAGGTGCTTTGGGGTGCTGGGGTTTGAAATACGATGATCGCCACAGCAAGAATACACACATGCATTAGATGAAATAATGGTATGGCTTTGGGAGATGGTAGCTATTTGTGGGGAGGAAGGGTTGAAGTAAGCGCACGAAGATCCTTGACTTCTGGACCCTTATCTAACAATTGGTGCTGGTAGAAATGTGCTTAACCAGAGAAATCAGAGCTTTTCTTTCTATGTCCACTTCAGTTCCTTTCGTTTATGTGGCTCATGATGGACACGCTGAGAATTGCATGTAGTGGCAAAAATGGAGGAACAACATAATTTTCGAACAAGACCCCTGAGAAGGAAAGTTCCACCGTCTTTAAAATGTATATTCACGGATATTTTTGGGGTAAGGTGATTCCTTTTGACGGGATCGTTCCGTGGTTAATATTGTTTGGCTGTGTGTGAGTCGTAAAATGTGAATATAACTGACCTAGAAATTTACTCTGTAAATCATTCGTTGGATGATACATGAGAAAACCACTACTGTAGTAGTCGAATGTGAGGTCTCTTCCGGGATTTTCCCATATCATCCCTTCATACTTTCCTCTTCTCAGAACAATATTTTCGATTGTACTAGCACTCGCTGGGCTCGATACTGTATTATATTTTTGAGTGCCCATAGATTCGTCAAGGAGGAGACCTTAAACTCGAGTTATTGAAATGTCACAAATGGACCGTGAGTAAAATTATCCAGAGTTGGGAGGATACTTGGAGGATATCTTCTATCGTGAAATATTTGTTGGGTTAAATTAGAGTCTTTATACTTAATACATAGAATGATGCTAATTTGGCAACAGCTGTCCGTGGCGAGAAATAGATGTGGGTACCACTGGAGTTTTTCTACTGGGCACGGAGGATTAACAGGACAGGTTTTCTACGCACTAGGGCTTGCCAATTACTTGTCTAGTTGGCTGATGTATTCTATTTGTCTATAACACTGCAGAAGATTCTCCGAGGGGGACAGTCAACCAAACACTATGAGCCTTCAGTTAAACAGAGCGTTTTATTTATTTAGGACACGCTCGGGGAGTGGAACTAGGGGCAGAGAGTTGCTCTAACAGCGGGTGATTTTATGCAAACTTACGGATGGGAGATGCATAAGCTGAAATTGTGGTATACCCTAGTCGCCGCGGTGAAATTAAACTGACTCCATGGTCATAAGATATGTCTGTAATTGAATAGCGCATTATATGTAGGTTAGCAACAGGTTTAAAACTAGCTCGGCAAAGAACATGGCTAGCGCAAATATGTACATGTCTTTTGCACTATATTATGATATAGACTAGTGTCAAGAACTATTATTAAGGGACTGAGATGCATTATGAGCGAGTTATTTTAGTCGTAATATGATCTGTAAATATTTCTTACACTGTATCGCTGAGTATACAGTCATGTAGTAATGGTCATATTCCAATGTCATAGCATGATCTGTCCAGTGAGTTGGACTCTTATTAGGGGTATCCTTGATGGTGCTTCAGTGTCTATTGTCCTTGTGGGGGCAGGTGATCTATTAGTGTCATACCTGGTCTGATTATGGCACTGGCGTATTTGCAACCACCAATAGCATGAGGGACGACACTGGTAGGCCCAGGGCATTCTTCCGTAGAAGCGAGATGTATGGTGGGGAGATGGGTTGACCCACGGAGGTCGATCCTACATCCGTCTGGTCTGGTGGCCTAAGAGTTTCTGCACGGAGAGGAGGCTGCAGTGAGTGTAGAAAACGGAAGTATCCTGCACATGGGGAGTCGCGCACAGCTTCAGTAAAAGGATCATTCATACAGAATCAGTGCAGCTTGGGAGACTTGCAAGAGGCACGCTCTTATCTCGTAAAAGTACAGCGGGTAAGTGCAAGGATGCACGGGCCAGTTGTGGCGATATTGGACGCTTCTGTATTTCAAGACACGTAACTGTGTTATTATTTAACGCCGTTTACATAACGATGGCTGCATTTGAGAAATACACTTCAACGCTTGCGAGGAACTTGTCTTGAGCTCTAGTATGTATCTAATACACGTCAGATTATCAACTGATACTGGTTTAAAAGTTGTATGCCATGCCAACCACAAGGTGGTACGAAATCAAATTGCATCACAGAATGAGTAAGTTTTGTTGGTCAATGCTGACTTTACAGTGTGGCATAATCTATCATGGTATTCCTGGCCATCGTATCTATTAGTGGTTCCGTATGTACATATAATAAACCTACACAGATCTTTTATGAAGAGTTCTATTGATACTTTATCTCATTGAGTATATGCATTATCTGTACAAGAGAAAGGAAAACTAAATGTAAATCGAAAAGCAAATGTATTCTTGGCACTACATTTTAACACATCTCAACATTAGCAGGATAATGTACATTAATCCCAATCTGTGAATTTATTGCTTTATTTAGTTGAGCTTCACGTATGGTCTGAGATTAGTGCAACTACCATAAGCCTTAGTCGCAGAAACTCTTACCATAATATATCAAAAAGCTGCCCTTCTTTCTACAGGCTGATGATGTGACAAAGTAGTCGATGCTTGCCAAATCTCTCAGCCTGTAACCCATGCTCATGCGAGTACATTACAAACTCAGACTCGACCAATCCAAAAAATCACAGATACAAACACAATATCAATCATTTTCACGAGCAAAGATCTTTTATGATTTTGGTGGATCATAAACTAGGACGTTTGAATGTTTCTTGTGGATGCAACGAGTAGGCAGAAGTGCGTAACGGACGTCGGATGTAGGTTCGTACCCTTCTTTGTGGGCTGTGGAAGTGTACGGTCTAGATGTTTAGTCTTGATAAGAGCTTATGGTCTAGAAGAGCTTTTGAATATAAGAGACACCTCTAACACACAATCGCTCAAGGTATCGATAGGGCTGGAGGCAGGACCAGACGCATCACAATCCTAGAGGACACGCAGCTTGCACCTAGTTTGTCTATCCAGGTAGTCTATGGAGTGACTTGAGCTGAGGCATTTTTTATCAACGGTCTTGACGCTTCTGTCTTGATGGAAACCCACCCACGCAGACATCGGCGCGGAGGGTATAATTCTGAGCAAATCCGATGTGGTCGCCTGCTCACATTTCTTTCGCTCAGACGAGCAAGGAAGTGATAATCAAGTTTTACGTTCGAGTTCAGTACAAGAGAGACTAACTAACCATACTATTTATTCATTTTAATAAGAAGCAGACAATGGTGTTTTACTTTCTTCTGGGGAGTTACACCTGATCACACACGCCGATCTGGGATGAGATGAGATAGCACGCAACCTGCTGACTAATACTACGTAGAAGAAGCAAGATTCGCAACACCAGACATAGATTTAGCAGTATAGACATCGTAGAGCTTTACACATAGGTATAATATTCCATATACTTACGGGTAGATGGGCAGAAGAATAGATGCCTACGCACCGTTCAGCTATACCAAGAAAGTACTAGAAAAGAGACGCAATCACATGTTCCCAGATCAGCGATAGTGAAACTCGAAGGCGTTTCCAATAAACACACAATGGTCTATGGTTAGGTTCATATATCCTACTGAACGTTTCATCGTATCTCCGTCTCACTCTCATTTATTTTTGCTTTTATACAGATATGCATCAACACCATACTACGCGATCCTCTTCTATCTGAGCAGTCAGTTTGCATTCAGTTCGCCCGCAGCGGTCCTGTAGTGACACTATATGTGGCATTTTAACAGAAATGTTCTGGCATAATAATCTGAGAGAGCCTGGAATGGTAATTCTGTGGTGTCCGCTCCGGATGAATACGCCCAGACCAGATGACGTGTCAGGTCATAGCGCATGGACTAATACATTTCAAGAGTCAAACTCTCACGTTATGAACCGCCGGAGTCTAAGGCCATTGGGTTTGACGAATATAACACTGATGGTCTGGGCGCTGGAAAAGTGTAAATAACGGGACAACTGCAGACTTGAAGGGAGTACATTTTTGGATTCTGGGGGAAGCCACTGGCAGATATCATTGGCGCCTTTTGGTCGAGAAAGGATAGCAGCAAATCTCTGTATAAATATAGATGGAACGGAAGACGACACAGATGGTATGAATGACCCGTGGCCAGTTAGGTGAAATATTTATTTTGTCATAGTGCCGTTCCACTTTTTTTCGACATTATGTTGCCTCCATTACAAATCTTTGGAAGGAGTTTTAGCTCCAGGGATCAGAAAATCTGAGGTGACTGTCACATGCAGCATAGCATGGGAAATGAGTTCTAACTAGATGACAGGAGATCTATGATTTGACTGAGAGGCGATAAGTCAAAATAGAGTAGAGTTGCTTCAAACAACGGAGAGGATGATCTATTGAGGGGCAGATGTTGGGTGCTAGATCTTATAGACTGTGCTTTTCTTTGATGTTTAACATGTTATGAGAAGGTGATTCATCGATATAAGCAACCAATGTTTCTAATAGCAGATTATATCTATGTTTCTTTAAATCAAATTGGTAATTGTTTATAGATGGGCAGGAAACTTGAGAGCTCAATACAGCGAAAATATGGTAACACGATCAACAGTTGCCTTTATGTGTTTTGCATGTACTTTTGGGTACATTGTAAACAATTGGAACCATGCGCAGAAAGAGCAGTAGCACGACAGTCAGGAACACCACTTGGTTTTGCTCGGCGGTGATTTTATGGGCAAATGTTGGGAGCCTTGTTACACGTTCGGACAGCTTATCATATTTTGAAGCATCAACTAGCAATGAATGTAAATCTACATTGTATCGTACATTCTTTCTACACAGCCACTAGTACTCAGAGTAGTTAATTAGATTTTTGCACGAGTGTGTATTGTTTGTATTTGTACATCTCTTCTCATTCGCTCAGTAGTTTGGCCGTGAGTATAGATGGTTGTGTGAATTGAGTCCTATAGATAATATTGTCACTCTGTATGAGTTAAAAGACTCATTCGCCTTAGTCTATGTCATATCATGAGAGAGGTTCTCATGTAGGTGACTTATAAAATTTTACGGTTTCAACGTACATTGTATTTGGGGCTCGACAACTCTACGTTAACTAAAAACAATGCTAGTTGAAGTCATATAAATAAAAAGATTAGTTCGTCAAAGCATGCTCGAGAATAGCGTTCACTTCTAAACGAATCAAACAACTGACCCACGTGATAACAATAAAAGACACACTTCATTTCAAGTGAGCGCAGGAAGAACGTTTAAATTGACCAAAAGAGCATTTTGGTTATCCTAGTAGTTCAAGACGAAAGCAATTCATGTAAAAAATACCATTTTGTACATACATAAGTTTGTTATATTTGTTAAAAAGGGGAATTAATACTCCCAAACCTTCAGATACTCTATTTCTCCTGTTGTCCCATATAAACCTTTTCATCGACGTAAAATAATAAGTAATTTTAATTAAAATGTTGGTGGACTAAAACTGTATCGACCGACCCCCCCCCCCAATAAAACTTACAGGCCAAAAAATACTAAATAACAAACAAAACGGTATGAAATATTGAGCATTCATTGTTGTTGTCTTAGTCGACCAGAAGGAGAAAGCATTGAGTTAACTGGAGTTTTGTCAGTGAATTGACAGTTTAATCTGACATTTTGCTCATGAAAATGCTGTCTACTAGTACTCCACTGTATACATTGTATTTTCACACAAGATCCCAACAATTTTAAGAGCTTGCGTGCCTTTTAATCGATGAATTGATGCAAAAGTCGTGTCTTCAGTCCACCAAGCAGTTCTTTAATCGACTACAACCCGATTACTACTTACTAAACCATCTCATGTAATAAGATAATCTATGTTTGGCTATGTTTGGCACTCAAACGTTAATACAACCTGCGAAACACACTTAAAACAGAGCATGTGCTTGTGTGACCTGTTCTTGTTTGCTCTTCGATGTGACAGAAAGTGCAAACGTCACGGCTCAGGGTTAAGTTTGTTTTCCTCTTTTGCCCCCGCTGCTGATTTCGCCGAACGCTGACCTCTTCCACATGTGTCCAGATGTCTGAGTGTGTGACCGCATCATCTGAGCAGCTCCAGACAGTGACTCACTCAGAACAGGGCCCTGAGCTAACGCTGGGAACGACACAGGAGGAAGTGCCCTGCTTGGCTTTTCTAATGGGGATTTAACTGCTACTACGCCAACTGTGTACCGAGCGTAACGCGGCGAATGGACCAGGTGCGACCCGAGTGCCCGACCAGCTACGGTGTAAAATGGTCTTTATGTTTTCATGTGGAAAGTAATCACGATAAGTCTTTTCTCATTACATAGTCGGCTTTGGATTGCAAGTGTGCGAGCAATTTTAATGAGGTGTTAAAGGAAAATAATCTCTTGAGAAGCCGCACATGCATTGGTCAAATACAAGTTACGAAACGCCAAGCAACTCCTCTGATTCCGTGGGGGAAAAGTGTCCTGTGGATTGGACCGCTCGTACCTCGAGTAAACCTGTTTGGAGACCGCCCATCCATCTGCAGATCATGAGCCAGGATCTTGGTCAGGATCTGGCCGGAGAATTAGCTGTTCGTCGCATGCTTCCGTCGATAGAAGCGGCTGGCACAAACGCAGGGAGAACATGCAAACCCTGCACAGTTTGGTCAGGGAATTGCTGTAAGGCGAGAGTGGCAGTTTTGCAATCACAATAAAAATAAATAGAAAAGCTAAACGTGGTGATAACTCTACAGTATGTAACAGTTTTCACGTCTGGTATTGATTCGATCTTTAACATGAACCTCCTCGTTTACGTTCATAAAAGATTATTTTGGTTATTTTCTCAGTTATTCTTGTTATTCTCTTCAACTAAACATGCTCTGTGTATCGAATAATTGACTAAAACTGGGTGTGGCACTGGTAATAGCTCTTAAAATGATTTAGATCTCGCGGAAAAACGACTATGTAAGCAGAAAAGTCAAGTGAAAAGGCAGATTAAACTGTCCAGTCACTCCCATAACTCCAGCTCACTCACTTCTCCTTTCTGCTGTTGTCCATCTAAATCCTTTAAAAAAAAAAAAAAAAAAGTCGACTAATCCAGTGGTTTGCGAAGTGGGATCGTTTTTTTTTTCGGTTCAGCTCAGTGAAATAGTGTCAGATAACATAATAAACTTCTAAAATAGATACTGTACAACGAAACCTAGCTATTACAGACGTCTATTTCATTTCCCGAGTCGGTTGTTTGGTTATTTTGGGGGCAGTAAAACATGTAAACACAGAGCCTAAGCGTGCCGTTTGCCGTGGGAGCCCGGTTTAGCCTTTAGCACGGGGGCTCAGTGTCAGTGCCGTGGAGGTAAACGTGATCACAGCCTCTAATGTGTGCAGTTAATCTGTCGCTAATGCGCCGTGCAACAGCTGTGCGCGCTCCCAGTCGCACACAACCGTTCAGATGGGCAACAGAGAGGGCGCCGCGACGCTCCTGAACACGCCGCAGAGTCAGAAGGAATGTGTTTAGATGGGAGAACGTGCAAATAAAGCTGCACCCGTGGACATTTCTTTTGTACGGTTGTGTGGAAAATAAGGCTGCAAGATCAATCGCAACCAGTTGAAATTGCTGTTGGAACGGTAACAACAAAATACATGGTGTTATTATGTAAAAAAATAAAATAAATAAGAGTTAACACTGTAGTTTTGACCTTTAAACATTCTTGTATTACTTGATCAGTTTATATTTTAGTCTTACCTCATACTTCTGGTCTAGGAAAACTTTTTATTTGGTAATAGATATTATTATTTAATGGATATTATTCAAATTGGTCAGTCGGTGCGGAAATATAATGAATGGACTGCATAATAGACGTTTTCATTTGTGACCTAATGAACTTGTTTTCCAGGTTTGTACATTATTAAAGACCCGTAGTGAATATTTTGGAAGGATTAGTTAGTTTATTTAGTTCATGACAGGGACAGTGCACAATTCACATTAACATTAACCACTCTACTAGATATTTCTTTTATCAAACAAATAGAAGACATCTCATTCCAAGTTTGAGTTCAGTCTCGTAAATAACTATTTTGCTTTCTCTCTGTCTTGTATTTAAAGTAAAAATATATGGCAGTTTTGGCTCCAACCTTCTGCTTTAGGGATGGGCCAATGTGGATTCTTTTATGAGCCGATAACAATATCCAACATTTGTTTTTGCTGCTGGGGCTGATAAGATTTGATGGTCCATAGCAACGTCCACATCTTTTTATCATTAAGTTCACAAATGAACGTTTCACTGTATTCATCTGGGGTATTACATGATTTGGTGCATGATTGTGTAAACATACAAGCCATTTTTTTTTTTTAGCCTATTCACTCATCTGCTGTTCAGAAAGACAAAAGGATCTGCCAAAGGTTCAATATCGGACCATATCGGACCTCGGAATATCTTAACCGTGCTAATAGGGAAAACTCCATTTTGATAGCATCACTTAGCATCCCCGCAGAACAATTTTGTAGACTTTTATCCAATTTGAAAGGTTTTTTTTTTTTTTCCTGCACCATAGTCCGCTCCGGTCTCCTTAATGTACGACCCTTGACTAATATTTAACTCGGCTCGAATTTAAAAAGCTTAAACCGTTTCATTAACAACCCTCCAAAATAACCCCGTATCCCTTTTTACGCTCTCTACTATAATCTGCCTGAGTTTCTCCCCAAATGTAAGCCTTTTTGCTGTGACACCCGCCAAGGTCGCCCCCCCCTTCCCCTCTTTCCCGTCCGATAATCCGTGACTTTTGCAGGCCGCGATTGACGCTGTTTCACGGTGTAATAGGAGCGGAGCAGCGGGAGGCAGGCTCTGATTACTGTGGTGATGATAATTTGTTTAATCAAGTGATTGGCTGTGAGTGTCGCGGCCTCAGTCACTGCGGGAAATCCTTTAAGTCCATGGCATAGAAACAGCGTCGGAGGTACTGGACTCTGGCGGCTGCAATCAGCGTCGGAATGAACTAAAGCGGAAATGTGATGGGCTTTCTGTCTGGGTGGCGACGTCAGAAGAAGCACGTTGGGATTTTGCAGTTGTCGATGTTAGTTTCGATGTGAAAGATTAGATTGTGATCAAATTGAATCTCTCTGACATATTTTCAGACTAAAGTAAATCCAACTTTATGAAGAGTTTGAGTCCCACGGGAGACGATAAAGAATGATCATATCTTATCTGAAATAGAAATAGAAATATACAGCTAATAGTAAACCTTATCAAAAAAACAAAAACAAACAAAAAATTAACGTTACACTAGAAATGTTATATAATCTGATTTGTCGAGGCAATCACTTTTAA
The DNA here is from genome assembly GCA_015082035.1 of Chaenogobius annularis. NCBI lineage: Eukaryota > Metazoa > Chordata > Actinopteri > Gobiiformes > Gobiidae > Chaenogobius > Chaenogobius annularis. Next base: position 304,288 of record BJKM01000643.1, read on the forward strand.
CTTGATTACAAACAGTGTGGGCATTAGTTATTCACTTTAAAAACAATTCTGATATACGTGAAATATCTAATAAATAATTTGACAACGTAATAAAAAGAACGAGTTTGAAAAAATATCCAACTGACAAGAATTTCATTTTCGATTTACGATTCGAATCCCAGTTTATGTATTAGGATTCTGTTCGGAGTTCACATTTGAAACATGTACAGGAGCTTTACAATGTGAGAAAAGACTGAACTCAGAACTGTTAAACCAACACAAGAATCACTAATTGCGACTAGTCAAAAAAAAGCAATTTCAATGTGACTGCGATAACTCTTGCGTTCCTACCGCGGTTGTATGTTTCCTGTTTGGAATTCTCTGTGTAAAATCCCTTTTGAAATAGACTTTTCGTTTCAAGTCTAGTCTTTAAACTTGATTCTGACACCCTCTCATCTCTTGTTCTCCTCACGCTATAAAAGAATCCTCTGAATCCTCCAGAATATTAACCACAGATGGAGATTATTACAGTGCATTGGATGTCGACGGCAGCGTGAGCCGTTAAAAGTCCGCTCTC